>OZ024860.1:47679251-47721751 GCA_964017155.1 Oasisia sp. SBJ-2009 | reverse complement strand
CTGGAAATATTGTTTTTAGACACCTTTTTTAATTATTTCTATGTTATCCGATAAATATTTAGGTAAGTTCGTATGCCATACAGGGCACGCATATTATGTAGTTTGATAAGATTCAATCAAATGTATTTGTTATGAGCAGTATTGACCACCAGCATGACCACCTGTTGTATAAAATAGTATACCTTGTAACTGTGATTAAGTACAGATACATGTACGTACATGTAGTATTTGATGTAAACTGCATTGAGATTAACGGATTTAAAAGTTTTTAAAAATGTGTTGCTTCCCTCTGTTTTTAATTACACATGATTACACATCCAAGATATGACAATATTTTATTGAGTGTGAATCTCTCAACTGAAACATGACACGGTATGACGCTTCAAGATTTTAGTAAAAACACTTTAATTTTTAATGATCATAATAAAGAGGTATCATATTATCAAATAACTTTGTACAGGACCCTCAACAATTATAGCACAACAAATTGAGAAAAGATACATTACTGAACAAATTGACACACACTGCATATGATGATTGATTCGTATCTTTCCGTCATTTTATGGACGCTGTTTTTTTTTGCTGAAACATGTCATTACCAAGCACATCATACCTTATGAGGTTTACCATCATTATTTATTTGTTGATATTTTTTGTTTGCCCAAGCTGCACCAGAACACGTGGTCCACAACATTTACATGATGTAATTGTTTTATTCATGACGATGGCTCAAAGTAGACAGGTTTTATGTAGCACAACGGGGCCGCTCGTAGTTAGGTTTTGTGTCAATTTCCCCTAAAAGGTAAACATGATGTGCTCTATTCTTATTATTTAAAACCTTTACTTGATACGATCGATAAATGCATTGTTGGTAGATACATATTTATTATATTTAACTGCCTCCGAATATTGACACGTGCGTTTGTTTACATTTCTTACTTCGACGCCGCTAGATGGCGCGCGGATACGGAAATAACGCAAAAGAGCTCGAGTGCCGCCTCTATACTTCTTTCCTCTATGATTGAACCACCGTCCCCTTGATTGACAGTCCGGCGCTCTACCGCGCGACCACCGCTCCTCACTGACATAACCACGACTGTTTACAACCGAATACTCTTTTCATTCATCTGAGTGATTTTTAACAACGTGGACTGAACGACGATTCAAAACGGCAGCAAGAGAATGCGAATATCTGTCGCTTGAGACGCTGACGTTCTGCCTACTACACTACGTCGCTGTACGTACCATCAAGGCGGCCACGACCCACACGTCCGCCGTCCACGTAGACCTCCGCCCAGCCCCTGGCGCTCCGTCGGCTCACCTTCACTGTCACCACCAGATGGCGCCATTCGTCGGACTGTGATAACTGCGGGGCGACAATTGCGACATCACGTGTTCTAGTTCTAGTTGTTTCCAGCACTCGGCAACGTTCTTTTAACTGACTAGTCTGTATATTGTGGTTACAACGTATGATCTTATGAGGTCTCATTTAACTAGTCAGCCTTTTTCAGAACATCACGCCAAGCCGACCTTTCTATGCTGGCACTGAGGATGGTCACTGCCAGGGTGCTTGTCGTCCTCAGTGGTTCTTTTACGTCCCAAATTGAGACGGGACCGACATTAACGTGATTCTCCGATTCACGAGAAAACCAGAACTATTATACAGGCTACTTCTTACCGAGTGAGTAATGGTTCTGTGGTTACTGTTGTTGTTCAATGACATGAACGTGTACGATGTAGTCAAGAGTAGGCAAAATATATCCCAAAACGTTATACTTCGTGAACTCGTTGAAATGTAGGTCTACGCTATGAAACAAAGGGTTGTTGTGATACAGATTACTGTTTATGTGAACCTGTTAATTGAACATAACTTGTTTACAGCGAAGAATACACAACAAAACAACAAGTATATATATATATATATATATATATATATATATATATATATATATATATATATATATGTGTGTGTGTGTGTGTGTGTGTGCGTGTGCGTGCGTGCGTGCGTGCGTGCGTGCGCGCATGCGTACGTGCGTGGGTGCGTGCGTGTGTGTGTGGGTGTGTGTTTATTACCAAAGTACAAATATGGCACTGAGCTAACACTACAATTCCTCCGGCACCTATGTAATATTAACTGAAGTACGACTGTTTTTTAACTCTCTTGCCTCACACATAACAGTAGTTACTGCGATATGTTATTTCAGTATATTATACAACCAAGCGAACTAACTTACAGTTTCGAATGTTCTTTCATACGCCGATCCTGTACTAGTGCGCACCAACACCGAAACATGCCTGTCATCAACGCTGCTCAGCTGAAACTTAATAACGTTTAAAGCTATTATACATTCGTGCATTTCGCAATACAAACCACCTTGTATTTAGGTAGCCTCGCTCGAATTAAGAAAATATGAGCCCGCAGCCTTTCTTCATCTTCAACACAGCAGACTTCCTGTTACACATTACTATCCTAGCTAATTCTATATAGAGGAACATATTGTGTCCGTTTAATATAACACGACTGGTCGTATCCCAATAAACAGGTGTTACACATTACTATCCTAGCTAATTCTGTATAGAGGAACATATTGTGTCCGTTTAATATACTACGACTGGTGGTATTCCAATAAACAGGTGTTACACATTACTATCCTAGCTAATTATGTATAGAGGAACATATTGTGTCCGTTTAATATAACACGACTAGTCGTATTCCAATGAACAAGTGTTACACATTACTATCCTAGCTAATTCTGTATAGAGGAACATATTGTGTCCGTTTAATATAACATGACTGGTCGTACTCCAATAAGCAAGTGTACACACCGCCAGAGTACGAAATCGGAACAAGCAAGCGCCTCATACCTGGATGGTGTTTGTCGAACAGTTGCCAGTCGACAGAACAGGCCAGCATCCGCCGCTCGTAAGGCGTTTTATCCATACGCTGGCGGAAAGTTCAAAGAAGTCGTTTTCTTTGAAATACGGGACCACGATCCTCGCCCCATCTCCGAAGCTGCCACAGTCGCCGTCCAATCCGCAGTTCTTCTTCACCCCGACCCCGATGTTTCTCAACCAGATTTCCTGAGCCGCTTTGAAACCGCCCCACCGATTGACCAGCGGTTTGTCGAACGTGATACACGTCAGCGAGTCCTTGCCAATTGTAGTTGTCCTTCCTGCGGATGTAGTATTACAGTAAGTACAGACATACGGACCGTTTCGTTTCCTCTTCTTGTAAACATATTTCATTCCTGATCTCTTAAGGAAAATTCATCATTAAACAAAATCCGTTGTTAAATGATATGAGTTGAAACAGGAGTGGAAATGTCCCGCTGCTATATACGTTGTTACTAGTGTTCGTGTATTCATGATTACTGTTAAAGATCAAAATTTGTTTGACAATGCAAAATCACGCTTAAGAGCTCTTAACCACGTTAGTGAAATGGTCTCCTGTTCAATCGAACACCATCTCGACTTTTCTGGGAAGCATCCAACCACACTGTAATTAAAGCGCGACGACTATTCGTAAACATGTTTCCACCACTGTATATAACCACATACTCATTCATACAGCTGAGTGAACGGGAGCAATGTAGAGTGATCAAATTTGCCCAAAGTTTGACATGGCAGCACAAGGTTCTAACCGGTGTGGTGGTCCAAGATTCGGCAGCTCCCAGATTCGGATAAACGCATATATCGCATGCGCGCGCAAGCGCAGTCCCGCTTTTATCTGCTCTGACGAAGCATTGGTGACATACGTCACACCGCGGCCGCGTTTACTCAAAACGCTTACCGCGCATGCATTTTTATTTAATACTTGCGAATAACAATCATATTGGAATACTTGGTGTATTACTAACGGAAACTATGTTAGTAACAACGGAAAATCCTGGCCACAAAAGTTGCGGCATCGAATCTTGGCCCGACCGAATCTGGGACCACGACACCGGATTTCCCGATCTAGCAACTGCGCCACTTCGCTACTACTTGAGACCCATCAACAGCTGGAACAACTTCCGGCGGTGTATCGCGGAAATAGTGTCCTTTGTGATAAGGTGGCTCCTTTTTTGCATTTGTTGTACTAGTATGATCAGGACAACCTCTGGCATCATCTAACATGCGCAGAAGAGGAATAAGCTGTTTCCGCCACGTCACACTTCCTGACAAACACGCGCTATGATGGATACCAGCTGACCAGAGACAAAGTGGACGACTAAGTCTAAAATGGCTTTAGCAATTTGATCTCGACCTATAGCTGGTCAATGAAAGTTGAAGTGACATCACAACACTAACAAACAACATATCTGGATTGCTTGCTTCGAATACAGAAAAGGTGTGCACAAGTCTGTGTTGTTTTTGTATTGTTTTCACTACACAACCATATATAACATAGACATATTTGTTTAGTGAACCTTACACATTTACTACAATACACACGGCAACAATATACCTTAGTTGACATAAAGTCAGTCACTAGTAGGATAACTGGATGAACACAATTAACGTACCTCTAACCTGTTTGTGGATGACCACAGCAAGTATAATATAGATCACACACAAACGCGTCATGCTGGCAATAGAAAATTCCATTGTTCCAACGACGACAATTACACAGCCGAAAGTAATGTGGTAACGCACACACAATAAGTTCATGTACGTCATTAACAGCTTTGGATATTATATTACTGAAATGCAACCAGACCGACACGTCTAGAGCGATAGGTATTTCTGCAATAACTGGGCCCAATCATTCATCATATCACTTATCACGTTTCAGATTGAAGAACATTTCATTTTGGTTGCGTTACCAAGCGTAATTATCTAAATATAAAATTTGTCTCCGTCGTTTCGAAATAAGAGGTAACAAAATATGTATAGCATTTGCGTCGGGTAACAGCTAGGCGTTGTTTATGCAGTATTGTGGCTGTTGTCGCAATCAACCTTGCCAAACGTTGCCTTGCCATCAGTAGGGATAACGGTTACATTATAATTACATAATAATTACTGCATAATATCTCATAAATCAAACATGTCCGGATACAGTTGTGACTGTAACAGTTTGTCCTACGTTTTTGTCACGAAGAAAAACCTTTTGTGGCCAATAGACCTATATACAAATAAGGTTGCTTGATATATGATATCTCATTTACGACAAACTGCCATACAAATCACGTCGCTAATGCGATGACAACCATTACATTTGCTACTAGGTTGGTATTATAGGGATTTTGTTGAACTCATATACATTTGATGTGTACTGTATCAAACATGATATTTCATATCCGTACTGTCCCTGTTACTTTTGTGTTGCAAATCAATGCTTGACTTCGGTGTTAGCTGTACAAGAAGCTAACATATAAATGCGAATCAATTTGTGTTTGGGTGAAGTAAATCCGCTGTGACACATCGACAATCGTTAGAGCAGCTTGTCGCACGCCAGCTACGAAGGACATTGCTACACTCTCGATCATTTCCTCGTCCGTCCCTTGTAAAACATGGCTGCTTAGAAGTGATCCTCGTTGTGTCTTCAAACAACTAGAGGCGGGAGTCAATTGGCGTATGGTGTTCGTCGGCTTCTCTGCGTCCGACATACTGAACTGGTCCGATTTGGCGCCTTCGTCATCAAGAATGTACATTCCAAACAGAAGTCGAACATTGGAATCGCCACTCGGAAGATCGTAGTCCAATGTGAAGTCTGTCATGTCTCTGTGCGTGAACAGTCTCTTTAGCTCACAGATGTTCAAACACCCAGCGTACTGCTGTTGCATATTTTGGACGCGTCGGCGAAATATTTTGGACGCGTCGGCGAACTCCTTGGACGCGTCGACGAAATATTATGGAATCGTCGGCGGCGTTTTGGTCGTCTCGGCGGCACGTTAACGATTTATAACAAACGAAAGCCTTTTAAACGGCACATTGCGTACTTGCGGAATAGGAAATATAGGGTGTTTCAAATCGCTACACCTCGGCATATAGCATTTGTCGCCTCAGTAGGTAGTATTTTCGGCGAAATGTATTTTCATGATGTTGTTTACATCACTGATAGCTGCACTTCGTTCGTCTAACCCCTGTATATACTCTATGGTATGCGTTATATAGATAACTAAATTAAGTGTATCCGTTTTCGATTCAAATCGGTACACGTAGAAATTCAATTTGCCGAAGCCAAATGACAAAAATCATTCGAAGTGACTTCGAAGTGACTACACGTACGCGTAACGTGTATATTTGAGTTTGAACAAAAGATGCCCGTTTCGCCTACGATGCGCTTACGAATGTGCACTTCATTACTTCAGGAATATTATTGAGAAACGTCAATTATGAACCTAAATATTCATATAATATTATTTAAATAAATTGACTTGGACTTGGTGACGACTACAATATATGCATATATGTCGTTATTTTATGCTTACCACTTGGAGAACGTCTGACCAATAATCATTTTGATGCATTTTTCCTAGAAACTATTCCAAAGCATATACGTTTCTGACATTTGTCCAATACATTAATAAGGTTTTGATATACAAATAATATTATGGAATTTATTCTGATCTAAAATAAACATTAGTACGTGTTATTACCTTAAGAATAAATGGTCGGTCAAGTACGTACTCCGTCTAAGTATAACACAATTGACATTTGATCATCTTGTAATGCTACTCCAGCATCTATCTGATGCACTTGTTAAACACCATACATGCATACATACATAAATACTTACAAACATGCATACATGCAGGCACATCCATTTCCTATAAATACATACATACACATATAAATGCATGCATGCCCGCTCAAGTGTAAGCAAATACACAAAAGCATGCACGCACGCACCTACTACACTAGACCAGCAAAAGAACATGGTGTATAGGAAAGGTACCATAGAAGGTTTATCCCATAGGAAGAGTAAGAATTATCCAATGACTTCTGGTGTTTAACAAATATTCTCCATATGATACATGTAACATATTGATTAATGATTATTCGACGATATTTTGCTGAGTAGTTATGAAAATAACGGACAAACAGCGTGGTATGTTGCAGTAATAACAGCAAGTACACGTGTACTCGTAACCCTCGTATGAAGGAGCTACTCTTCCTTGTAGTAACTGCTGTGCTACTTAGGGTAAACCCTACTTAGAATCCCTTAGTTAATGCTCAAGCAAATTTAGGCAGAGTAAACATGGAGCAAGGTGTTCTTTGTTTTGCGCTTGCATCAGTCACGTTCGCCGATGCCACGGTGGCTTCATTGTCAATCTATCTTCCAGTCAATTAATCGTCAACGTAATTAATTTCACTAAATACAATTGCAAATAAGGCAGTAAATAACATACAAGTTGTTCTTAAGAAAGATATAATGACAATGATTTGACGCTGATCACAACAAGCACCCTGAACGTAAGTATGCCAATTTCTTCATCTTCTTATTACATATACTGGAATGGGGCCTTGCAGGGCGTTAAAGGTCCAACGAAGCTTATGCCTTAGGGTGGGGGGGGCGGTATATGTTCTCTTAAAACAAACCACTAATATGTTAAAAACAAGTATGTTAACGCGTTAATAAAGTTTCCGAAAAGGCGGCCAATTATATCACGTGAGTTACGAGCGATCATTATGCGCCATCCGTGGATCAGAGAAACCGTATTTCAATCACCCAATTAAAATCAATTAGGTTAGTAAAACAGTGACAGCGTCTGACGATTAATGATCAATATAATTATGTTCGAAATACTTACCCGAGGCCGCCAACGCGAGAATGGCGTAGAGAACAACGACGACTTTACCGGGCAACATCTTGCTTCTGGTCGCCTCACCAACAGTCGGGTATTTAAATCCAAGCTCAGGTGTGTGCAGTGATGTGCCGTAAAGGTGTCAGCCACTGAAAAAGAAGTGACGCCGTGACATACTGACTGCCCAATCTTCTATTGAGTCATTGATCTACAACGTTTCAAATATATGTGCGACGTGGACAAATTGGGCTGATATCGTCGTATCGAATGTTATAATATGTCCAGAGCAGACCTAGTAAAGGCATGTTATTTACCCCAAACTTGTAAGAAGTTGTAAACTGTCGATGTATTCACAAGTTCGACACATTCACCATTTGCTTGTCCAATCGCACACGATGAAATTGTAATACGACACTAATCGACCTGAGTCAAAACACTTGATGCGTTCATTGCAGTCATTTCGTAGTTACGCGATATCATGTGCGTGTGTATACGTCATTCTCTGTATGGGCCTCCCCTCGCGGGTATACATGATCGCAAATATTGGATAAAAACAGGAAACGGCTCTGACGCTTATAGAAAATGTACGCAATTGAATTATTGGGAGAATTCTTGGTAATGTTGACTTCGCTAACTTCTAAGAAGCACCGTTCATACATCTGTGAAATTAAGAAAATACATTAACAAGCCAAGATTATTCACGCACGCTCAACTTCTCAATTCTCATTTAACTCTCTAACGGTTTCAGAAATGCGTTGTAAGTTTTGTTATAGTAGATAAGCATGTTTAAAGCAACTAAAAAGCAAAGTTCCACTTACCAATAACCACAGCGTGCCAGTGAAGATTGGAGTGAGTCGTCTGCGTTGACAGTCCCCCAGGCTTGACACCTGTGCATGAAATCTCCAAGATTCGCCTCCACTTTGTACCTAAAACAGCTCACACCTGTGTGATCACCAATGAATTAGTTAACTCTAGCTCTCCAGTGCGCCCTCGTTACTTAGTTACTTATGCATGTTTGCTCGCTGGGAGCTTAGGCCATCGACAATGGAACGACCCTGTTTTCTGTCCGTGGCCCTCGTTAGCGCCTTTAATTAACCGTAGCGTCGGACTGGTTGTGTTAAAACCAACCTGGGTGTGAGGTTATAATTATGATAAGTGGGCTTTATTCAACATAACTGTCGTGTTTGTGGTTGAGGTGACGCCATGTCGCATCAACATCAAGATGACCGTCATATGTACTGTAAAAAAGCATCATGTTTTATTAGGTAACAAAAGGCTAGTCAACTAAACCTACTGGCAGACATAAAGTCTAGTGCGGTCGAAGCCTTTTTTGGCTTTTCTATTTTGCATGAACACAAATAGTTTAATACCCGGTATAAATTGTATCGAATCCATTATTATATGTAATATAATATTATTATGTTATATGTAATATTATAATGTAGATATTGATAAACAGCCAGCAATACAATTATAAATCAGTACAATTATAAATACAACAAGCAGACAATCTACTTTTACTCCTGCCAAGCTAAATGTGTATGTGTGTGTGTGTGTGTGTGTGTGTGTGTGTGTGTGTGTGTGTGTGTGTGTGTGTGTGTGTGAGTGTGTGTGTGTGTGTGTGTGTGTGTGTGTGTGTGTGTGTGTGTGAGTGTTTGTGTGTGTTTGTGTGTGTGTGTGTGTGGAGGGGGGTTTGTGTGTGTATCTGTGTGTGTGAGTGTGTGTATGTGTGTGTGTCTGTGTGTGTGTGTGTGTGTGTGTGTGTGTGTGTGTGTGTGTGTGTGTGTGAGTGCATGTATGTATGTGTGTGTGTGTGTGTGTGTGTGTGTGTGTGTGTGTGTGTGTGTGTGTGTGTGTGTGTGTGTGTGTGTGTGTGTGTGTGTGTGTGTGTCTCCATTGCACCCTCGTTACTTAGTTACTTGTGCCTGTTTGCTAGCTGTGAGCATACGCTATCGACAATGGAACGCCACTGTTTTCACTCCGTGGCCCTCGTTAGCGCCTTTAATTAACCGTAGCGTCGCACTGGTTGACTGCGGTACTGATAAATTGAAGTTATATGTTCAGTTAATATTGCGTTAAAACCCAGCCGAACGTTAGGCTATAATATGATATAAGTGGGCGTTATTCAACCTAACTGTCGAGTTTGTGGTTGAAGTGACGCCACGTTGCACCAACATCACGATGGCCGTGTCATCTGGACTGTCAGAAAGCATCATGTTTTATTAGGTATCAAATGGGTAGTCAACTAAGCCTACTGGCAGACACAACGTCTACGTGTTTTATGCAGACTTAGACCGAACGATGAACTTGATGTAGCCATGTGACGTCAACACCACAACAACACTCGCATTGTATTAGCATAGTTCAGTCGATGCCTTTTTTTGGCTTCTCGGTTTTGCTAATGGTTAATACAAGAACCTCACCCTGTACAAATTGCATCGAATCCATGTTATATGTAATATAATATATTATATCTATATATATACAACCAGCAATACTATTATAAATACAGCAAGCTGACACTCTACTTTTACTGGTGTGTGTGTGTGTGTGTGTGTGTGTGTGTGTGTGTGTGTGTGTGTGTGTGTGTGTGTGTGTGTGTGTGTGTGAGTGTGTTTGGGTGTGTGTGTGTGTGTGTGTGTGTGTGTGAGTGTGTTTGGGTGTGTGAGTGTGTTTGGGTGTGTGTGTGTGTGTGTGTGTGTGTATGTGTGAGTGTGTTTGGGTGTGTGAGTGTGTGTGTGTGTGTGTGTGAGTGTGTTTGGGTGTGTGTGTGTGTGTGTGTGTGTGAGTGTGTGTGTGTGTGAGTGTGTGTGTGTGTGTGTGTGTGTGTGTGTGTGTGTGTGTGTGTGTGTGTGTGTTCGGTCGGTATTTATAATAATTGTATTGAAAGACCGAGCCACCGACAGACCCACCGACCGAGCCACCGACCGAGCCACCGACCGAGCCATCGACCGACCCACCGACCGAGCCACCGACTAGCCCACCGACCGACCCACCCACCCACCCACCGACCCACCGACCGACCCACCGACCCACCGACCCCCCGACCGACCGACCGACCCCCCGACCGACCCACCGACCGACCCACCGACTAACCCACCGACCGACCCACCCACCCACCCACCCACCGACCCACCGACCGACCCACCGACCCACCGACCCACCGACCCCCCGACCGACCCACCGACCCCCCGACCGACCCACCGACCGACCCACCGACTAACCCACCGATCGACCCACCGACCGACCCAACGACCGACTCACCGACCGACTCACCGACCGACTCACCGACCGACCCATCGACCGACCCACCGACCGACCCATCGACCGACCCACCGACCGACCCACCGACCGACCCACCGACCGACCGACCCACCGACCGACCCACCGACCGACCCACCGACCGACTCACCGACCGACCCACCGACCGATTCACCGACCGACTCACCGACCGACTCACCGACCGACTCACCGACCGACCCACCGATCGACCCATCGACCGACTCACCGACCGACTCACCGACCCACCGACCGACCCACCGACCGACCCACCGACCGACTCACCGACCGACCCACCGACAGACCCACCGATCGACCCACCGACAGACCCACCGACCGACCCACCGACCGACTCACCGACCGACCCACCCACCGAACCACCGTCGATTTGGAATGGCTCGACGCTTAGACGGACATACGCTAGGGAGCGATTTTAGGGCCCTAATTATATTGAACGATATTGGGGCCATAATGCCACATTGCAATCTGGTTGAAATCTGACGATATGTGCGTTAATGGCGGTAGATTATTGCAGATAATCTGCAATAATGCGAAGTCAGGCATAAAACGGAGTCGGGCATAATACGAAGTCAAGCATAATACGAAATGTGCCAAAATAAGAACTCGCAATCCTTTTAGATCTTGTGTTGCCACCTAACGAACTTCGCCAACTCGAAAATACTGAAGTATCCCTTATATTAACAAATGTTTGGCTCAGGCTATTCAGCCGCGAGCTGCTCGATAAATAGCGTCAAGCCGGACTGTTGCTTTGTTGTTTATAATGCGCCTTATCTATCCTGTGGAACAATATTAAATATGATATGAGGCAGAAAGTGAGGTTCGGCAGAAATCTAGCATGTGGTTGTACATTTAAATTACAATTATATAGAATAATTAATGTATAAAATCAGCTTAATGATAAGCTTTCTGTTATGATTTTTATGAGTAGTTGTGTCAATTTTTTATGCAAATCAGGCAATATTAATTTGTGTGAAAATACATGTAATACTTCATCATACATTTTTTTCTTGGGCATACTACTTGACCATATCTATCACTTACAATGTCTGTAATTACGTCTGAATGTAATCACATGTACGATTAGGCCGGGAGCCAGGTCCAGCTATCAGGATAGATTTTCCTGATATCTGATACACTGGACCATTCGTAATGACTACTCCCAACTCGGGGCCTCATTAGTAACTTCCGTGATGGTCGTGTTCATAGTTGCTTATATCCGTGGGAGGCAACGTCCACAGGGGGTGTACAATGTACGTGAAGAGTGGCCTGTTATGCCCATCGTGTGTTACGTCCGTGGCGGATTATATCCGTGACGGGTTATTTGTTCGCGATGTGTTTTTTGGTTCTACACTCACTCACTCATTCACTCACTCATTCACTCAAAACAAACCCGGGACTTATATCTGGATCGGACGGACGTTATCCGGTTTGTTACGCTGATGAACTATATCAGCAATATACAATATTTCTTTCGTACGTTCGCGAAGACAGCACATACCAATCACCAGATGAGGTGGTGTACGAGAAGTATATACTCATTATTGAATATAGTTTATTTAATTTGGTGAAACGTATTCACAAAATAATACTTTGCCAGGTTGGTTCCCTTGCTCACTTTAAAATTGCAAACCTATCCACAGTCAATCCTCTTTGTTTCTCGTTAGTTCCGTTGAGGTAAAAGTCGCGTTTCGAAATGAAAAAGACGATCACAATTTCTTTTGAACTTCACACAGTGGACGACGTGAATGACACGACATCTAATCTCATGTGTATTGCATTACTCATTAATTAAGCTCATTGCTTGGGTTGCTTACTTACAACTCGCAACATTTGTCACCTGCGCTATTGTCTTGTCTTGCCTGCAGAAAAAATCTAGTTCGGAATCTGACAAATTGGTTAGTTCACACATACACGATCGTAATGAACCATTGTTTCTACTTTTGCTCAAGCCATTCACCCATCTTCTGAACTCATATACATATACATAGGTGGGTGCTTGCGTACTTGCATACATGCATATTTGCATGCATGCATACATGTATACACGCATACATGTATACACGCGTACATGCCCACATACGTACACACGTAAGTACGAACACATACGATCACATGTACGCAAGACCGCACAAACACACGAATTCACGCACATACGTACACACACACGCGCGCGCGCGCACACACACACACACACACACACACACACGCACAAACACACTTCCACACATGCACACATGCACACATGCACACATGCACACATGCACACATGCACACATGCACACATGCACACATGCACACATGCACACATGCACACATGCACACATGCACACACACACATGCACACATGCACACATGCACACATACACACACGCACCCGCACCCGCACACGCAAACGCACACGCACCCGCACCCGCACCCGCACCCGCACCCGCACCCGCACCCGCACCCGCACCCGCACCCGCACCCGCACCCGCACCCGCACCCGCACCCGCACCCGCACACGCACACGCACACGCACACGCACACGCACACGCACACGCACACGCACACGCACACGCACACGCACACGCACACGCACACGCACACGCACACGCACACGCACACGCACACGCACACGCACACGCACACGCACACGCACACGCACACGCACACGCACACGCACACGCACACGCACACGCACACGCACACGCACACGCACACGCACACGCACACGCACACGCACACGCACACGCACACGCACACGCACACGCACACGCACACGCACACGCACACGCACACGCACACGCACACGCACACGCACACGCACACGCACACGCACACGCACACGCACACGCACACGCACACGCACACGCACACGCACACGCACACGCACACGCACACGCACACGCACACGCACACGCACACGCACACGCACACGCACACGCACACGCACACGCACACGCACACGCACACGCACACGCACACGCACACGCACACGCACACGCACACGCACACGCACACGCACACGCACACGCACACGCACACGCACACGCACACGCACACGCACACGCACACGCACACGCACACGCACACGCACACGCACACGCACACGCACACGCACACGCACACGCACACGCACACGCACACGCACACGCACACGCACACGCACACGCACACGCACACGCACACGCACACGCACACGCACACGCACACGCACACGCACACGCACACGCACACGCACACGCACACGCACACGCACACGCACACGCACACGCACACGCACACGCACACGCACACGCACAAAATGAACGAAACATCGAAAAAACTAAAGGTGTTGGAAAAAGACTGCCATCTTTGCCAAAGATCAACTTATAATATTCATTCTAAACACAATGGTAGGTCAGTGTCGATACCAAAGCGTCATGGACACCGACGAACGAAAACATTACAAATGAGGACTCATTTGGACGAAACCGACCTCCGATTAAACGATGAGCAGGATACCTTTGTCGAGAGTCCGACGTTCTAGCGACTGCGCCACTTCGACACTACTTGAGACCCATCAACAGCTGGAACAACTTCCGGCGGTGAGTCGCGGAAATAGTTAGTCTCGCGTAACCGACTGTCGGTCGGCTGCGGAACTAAGCCGAGAAGACAGTATGGTTACTTAGTCGGCTTTTGTTTGTTTTTCCGCGTGATCTATACAATGCTGCCAACTCACGGACACTGGTTAATCCTGCCGTAATTACTATTTTTATCAACAAATGCAAATTTGTATTTCTATTTATTATGTGTTAATATACGTTTAATTTTGAATAGTTTTTATAATACAGCATTATTTGATAAAAAAGGTATCCTTATTTAATTTGTATGCTATGCGTGTGGGGTTAGACAATGGTGCCACCTCACGGATACTGGTTAATCCTGCCGTCTGTTTTATTTTATAAACAACTGTCAATTTGAATTGTTACTTACTTTTGTGTTAATATAAGTTCAATGTTGAATACTTTTCATATGATATCATTATCTTGTAAAAGTATATCGTTATTTTAAATTTTATTTCACAGTTGGCCTGACAGCCAATCAGCGTCTCTACCCTAATCTGGGGTAAGGTCGCCCTGGCAGGTCGAAAATGCAGACCCACTGTTCCCCAGGCGGGTGTGAGGGGCTTAAAAGTGCTGCCACCTCACGGAGCCTGGGTAACCGAGGCTCGGAAATAGTGTCCTTTGTGATAAGGTGGGTCCTTTATTGCAGTTGTTGCACTGGTATGATCGGAACAACCTCTATGCGCAGAAGACGAATAAGCTGTTTCCGCCACGTCACACTTCCAGAGACAGAGTGGACGACTAAATCTAAAATGGCTCCAGTCAATTGACCTCGACCTATAGCTGGTCAATGAAAGTTGAAGTGACATCACAACACTAACAAACAACATATCTGGATTGCTTGCTTCGAATACAGAAAAGGTGTGCTCACGTCGTGTTCACTACTCAACCTTATATAACCTAGACATGTTTGTTTAATGAACCTTGAACATTGACTACAGTACACACAGCAACAATATACCTTAGTTGACATAAAGTCAGTCACAGGATGAACACAATTAACGTACCTTCAACCTATTAGTGGATGACCACAGCAAGTATAATATAGATCACAAATGCGTCATGCTGGCAATAGATAACTATACTGTGGTAACGCACACACAATACGTTAGTGTACATCATTAACAACTTTGGATATTCTATTACTGAAATGCAACCAGAGAGGCAAGTCTAGAGCGATAGGTATTTCAGCAATAACGGGGCCCAGTCATTCATTATATAACTGTTCACGCTTCAGACTAATTTCATTTTGGTTGAGTTACCAAACGAAATTATCCTAATATTTATTTAGTCTCCGTCGGTTCGAAATAAGAGGTTTCTAATCAAAAACATAATTTTTAGCATTTTGGTTTAGTAATAGCCACTCGTTTTTTATGCAGTATCGTGGCTGTTGTCTTAAGGCGTTTAAGATTATAATAAGATGTTCGACATTAAGAAGACAGACATCTTATCCATGACGTTGTCACAGTTGAGTTTGAAGTCCGGTTGTTTGCATCGTGTTCATTTGAAACAAATCACCGCTGAAGGTTTGCACACATACTTTTGCTCACAATATATCGGACTCAAGATGTATATAATAAGAAGTCAACCAGGAAGCATAAACGTCATTATTGGAAACAACTCACTCGCGCATGCGCATAAACATAAACCGGAAACAATTTAGGCGCTATTTAGCGTATTTAGCTTGTGGCAGTTTGAGTACGTCGCATTCAACCTTGTAAAACGTTGCCTTGCCATCAGATGGGATAACGGTTAGGATATAATTACATAATCATTACTGCATAATATATCATAAAACAAACACCTCCGCATACAGTTGTGACTGTAACAAGTTTGTCTTATGTTTTTGTCACGAAGAAACACATTTGTAGGCCAATATACCTATATAAAAATAAGGTTGCTTGAGATATGATATCTCATTTACGACAAACTGCCATAAAACTCACGTCGCTAATGCGATGACAAACATGTCGTTTTCGATGTTTATTCTGGAATAGTATTACATTTGCTACTATAGGTGGTAAGAAAGGGATTTTATTGAGCTCAAATACATTCGATGTGTACGTTATCAAAGTTGATATTACATATCCGTACTCTCTCTATTACTTTTGTATTGCAAATCAATGCATAACTTGGGTGTTAGCTGCACAAGAAGCTGACATATAATTGAGAATCAATTTGAGTTTGCAATCACATGGGTGAATTTAAAAATCATGCCACTGTCATAGTGTGAATACGCTGCGCTGGCGTTTTCATGATAAGTCGGGGTGAAGTAATTCCGTTGTGACACATCGCCAATCGTTAGAGCAGCTTGTCGCAAGCCAGCTACGAAGAACATTGCCCCACTCTCGATCTTTTGCTCGTCCGTCCCGTGTAAGACATGGCTGCTAGAAGTGTTCCACTTTGTGTCTTCAAACAACTGGATGCGGGAGACAATTGGCGCTATGGTGTTCGTCGACTTATCTACGACCTACATACTGAACTGGTCCGATTTGGCGCCTTCTTCATCAAGAATCTACATCCCAAACATCGGAATCGACTTTCGGAAGATCGTAGTCCATCGTGAAGTCTTGCATGTCCCTGTGCGTGAAGTGTCTCTTCATTTGGTTGTGACCCGATTATAGTGACAACTGCCAAAGGTTTAATAATTACCTACCACCTTATCATGTATTGTATAATTTGTTTCATTTTTTTGCTAATAAACCCGATTTAATGACTATTCATGCACACGCAGTGAAACACGCCATGACCGTTGATTTAAACGCGTATCGGATAAAACCAGTCTCACGAACGTAGCCAACCGTTAACTCGGTTGAGTTGAGGTTAAAGTATCGTTACGCTAGATATTGCATTGTAGCATTAGTAGTTATATAATGCGTTATATAATGTCATACGTTCAGCTTCACGTAATTTAATGCAATCCAATTTGAAATTAATACCCTAGTAGGCCTATTACATAATTAAACACTGCCGATTAATTCACATACCTCTGATTTGCTGTATGGATAATTAACGACCAAGAAAGTATAAATTATTTATATGATGACTCCGCATAGCCTATGTGGAATTTCAAGTATACGCGTATGTGCGCGAGCGTAAGTCCATGTACGTGTGAGTGTGTGCGTGCGTGTATGGTATGCGTGTGTGTTAGCGACATCAGATGCGTGCGTCATGTAACTGTTGTTGTATGACTAAAACAAATATGTGAAGCAGTTGTTATGACATGTTAAGGGAAGTGTTGTGATATCTTAAAACACGGTATTCAATAACATCTTATATAGTTGATTCCGTTTTACGATATAAATATTTACGATTCTTAGTCATTTCAAAACATGAATTAGTAGTAACCTATATATATATATATATATATATATATATATATATATATATATATATATATATATATATATATATATATATATATACATATATATATATATATATATATATATATATATATATATGTATATATATATATATATATATATATATATATATGTATATATATATATATATATGTATATGTATATATATATATATATATATATATATATATATATATATATATATGTGTATATATATTATATATATATATATATATATATATATATATATATATATTATATATATATATTTATATTCGGATGGGGCTAACGTAACGATGTTTATGTGAAGGTGCTACCCGAGCGATTGGGGAGTGGGCGTGGCCTGAGGCGGACGCGGCTGTATTGATTAATGTGTACTTAGCACAGCATTCGTAGCGAAGCATGAGGCCATAGTTCAGAGACTACCTACATGACCTAGTTGGAAACCAATCATGAATATGTGAGTAGGGGTGAATTTATTCTGCGCAGGCTATCGGCGGATGAAAATAAAAATACACATTTGTTAACATACGGCAAGAACAATTGCTTCGATCGTGGGATAAAATAACAGCGAGATAGCTTGAAGAAGAAGAAAATATAATACGTTAATATATATATATATATATATATATATATATAGACTTGTAAGCGATTGTTGTGCCAGTATTAAGCCGGGAACTCACTGAACCGACGGCCGATTTCATAAGTTAAGCGCTATTAATTAAAATTAGTTTGATTTGTTTGTCCATAGAGGGATTCAATATGCTCGCCCAAGTGACCTACATCCCAAAGTTCATCATGGCGGACTCATAGGATGAATTTATGCTGACTTTTGTTGCTGCAAGTGCCGCTTTTGTGGCAAACAACCCAAAACATCTGCCGGCCGGGCGTCGGGCGGGCGTCGGCCGGCCGACAATATCAAACATATTTGATACCGCCGGCCGACGTCGTGCGGGCATCGGCTCGACGCCCGGCCGATGCCACGATTTTTGGAACTCACATAACCGCGATGCCCGGCCGATGTCCCACGACGTCCGGCCGATTCAAAATCGTCAGGCCGGCTTAGTGAGTTCCCGGCTTTAGCCAAGTTACTTATTTACGTCCATCGATCGAATCTGACATGACATGACATGACATGATGTGCTGCTGTGTGTGGCCATCAGTCGGTTGGTGCATCGCTGTAGTGGAAGGTTGTTCGATAACATCAAGTGTACTTCAGTCTAATTTAGAGATCGTGAAAATTACAGCTGAAGAGTGAACATTTATTGGACGAACATGCAGACGCTGGCAGCGGTTATGCCATTACCCGTGGTCGTGGTTCAGGTTCTAGTTGTGAGTTTGATCCACTTCTGGACTAACGCAGACGGTAAGTTATTTATATGTCTCGATCGTGATAGAACGCGCGCAAAAAAGGACGAATTGTCAGGCAGCACAGTTACTAGTACACAGGCTGCTCAAAGCGCTTTAAACTTTAACTCCTCATAGAATATACCTGTTCTGTCGCTCAATATATCGTCTTCACTTGGTCTCTTTCACACCCACCACAGGGTGAAGACTATTCGTATAAAATACCCAACTCTATATCGCCAGGTATTCACACGTAAATCTCAGAACTAGCGCGATATGAAGTGAACGATCTTGCTGATAGTTCGAAACGGCAGTACAATAACTATATTCCACAAACATGGCATGTGTGTGTGAGGAACTTCAGACGCGTGCGTCATATAACTGTTTTTGTATGACTGGAACAAATGTGTGAAACAGTTGTTATGACATGTTAAGATAACTGTTGTGATATCTTAAAACACGGTATTCAATAAAATTCTACATAATTTATTCCGTTTTACGATATAAATCCAATCTTAGTAATTTCAAAACATGAATCTGTAGTAACATATACAAGATGATGATTTTATATTCGGAAAGGGCTAACAGATCGATGTTATGGGAAGACGCTACCCGAGCAATTGTATGGGAAGACGCTACCCGAGCAATTGTATGGGAAGACGCTACCCGAGCAATTGTATGGGAAGACGCTACCCGAGCAATTGGGGAGTGGCTTAGCCTGAGGGAGGAAGCGGCTGTATTGATTAATGTAGTCCTGGACCTGCCCTATAGGCCCGTAGACATTTCGGAAGTATCGAAGTTTGACTGTTGATTTGGGTAATATATACATATGGCTTTAATATTCTACTAGGTGGAAATTTCAAAAACTGGGCATAACGTGGCGACGGCCATTTTTCAAAATGGCTGCCAAATTCAATATCCCCGTATCTTAATAAATACGGCATGCAAAGCAATACATTGGCATACCACAGTTATTGCTTTGCATGCCGTATTTATTAAGATACGGGGATATTGAATTTGGCAGCCATTTTGAAAAATGGCCGTCGCCACGTTATGCCCAGTTTTTGAAATTTCCACCTAGTAGAATATTAAAGCCATATGTATATATTACCCAAATCAACAGTCAAACTTCGATACCTCCGAAATGTCTACGGGCCTATAGGGCAGGTCCTGGACTAATGTGTACTTAGCAAGGTATTCGTAGCGAAGCATGACATTTAGAAGTTCTATTAGTAATTCATGTCTATGCCACTGAGGTCAACCAGTGGGTGGCGGAGTTCCTGTGTATGTGGTGTACGTGATCTAGTTGAAAACCATCATGAATTCATTCTGCGCAGGGTACCGGCGTACGAAAGTACAAGAACACATTTGTTAACATACGGCAGGAATAATTGTTTCGGTCGTGGGATCAAATAACAATGGTATAAGGTAAATTTGTCGATAACATTATATAATAATAATATATGCATTATTTTGTGCGCTATTTATCCAAGTAAAATACTGACTCAAATGCGCTATAAACGTAACATATGTCAAAGTAAATCGATAGACATTACAATAAAATATATTTAGGGGAAGTGAACCATATTAATAATGGTAATACTTATTTCAGGTAATTCAGGAGCATCAGCTATTAACTAAATAATTGATATTCGTTAGTCTGCATGGTTTGTAGTTTTAGTTAAGATAAATTAAACAAGTTAGCTAAGATACCTTGAGGAAGTAGAAAATAATAGGATAATAATACAAATGTATATATATATATATATATATATATATATATATGGTGAATAAATCAGGAAACGTATTTCGAGGATATATATATATATATATGTGTGTGTGTGTGTGTGTGTGTGTGTGTGTGTGTGTGTGTGTGTGTGTGTGTGTGTGTGTGTGTGTGTGTGTGTGTGTGTGTGTGTGTGACTATGTGTGTGTGCGCAAGTGTGTGTGTATGTGTGCGTGTGTATGTGTGTGTGTAACCGACACTTAGCTGGTTTATGACATAGACGTGTAAGCAATTGTTGAAATCAGTCATATATCAATATCAGCCAAGTTAATTATTTACGTCCGTCGGTCGATACTGACATGATGTGCGGCGTATGTGATTCGGACAACGGAGCTGACCAGCAGTCGATTGGTGCATCGCTGTAGTGGAAGGTTGTTCGACAACATCAAATGCAGTTTTGTTTAACTTAGAGATCGTGAAAATTACAGCTGAAGAGTGAACATTTATTGGACGAACATGCAGACGCTGGCAGCGGTTATGCCATTACCCGTGGTCGTGGTTCAGGTTCTAGTTGTGAGTTTGATCCACTTCTGGACTAACGCAGACGGTAAGTTATTTCTATTTCTCGGTCGTGACAGAACGCGCGCAAAAACGGACGAATTGTCACGCAGTACAGTTACTAGTACACAGGCTGCTCAAAGCGCGTTATAATCATCATAGACCTGTTCTGTCGCACAACATATTATCTTCAATGGGTCTCTTTTACACCCAACAAAGGGTGATGACTATTCGTATAAAATGCCCTCCTCTATATCGCCAGGTAACTGTAAATGTCATAACTAGCGCACTGTGGAGTGAACGATCTTGCCCAGAGTTCGAAACGGCAGTACAGTCACTGTATTCTGCAAATATAAGTGTGTATATGTGCATGTGTGCATTTGGGTGTGCGTGTGACTATGAACTTACGTATGTGTATGTGAGTATATATATATATATATATGTATATATGTGTATATGTGTATATGTGTATATGTGTATATGTGTATATGTGTATATGTGTATATGTGTATATGTGTATATATGTATATATGTATATATGTATATATGTATATATGTATATATGTATATATGTATATATGTATATATATATATATATATATATATATATATATATATATATATATATATATATATATACGTGTGTGTATGCGTTGTGTGTGTACGTCCGTATGTATGTATGTATGTATGTATGTATGTATGTATGTATGTATGTATGTATGAATGTATGTATGTATGAATGTATGTATGTATGTATGTGTGTGTGTATGTATGTATGTATGTATGTATGTATGTATGTATGTATGTATTTATGTATGTATGTATAAGTCCACGGGTGTGTACATACATGCAAATGCAAATCGCTAAACGTTGTGATGGTAAATCTGCGTATACGGATTAAATTATAGTAGAATAATGTTTATACTATGTAAACATGTAGATATATATGCATTTACAGATTAAATTATATTCTTTAACATTATTAGTATACATATGAAATTAGAAACAACGCACTAATACCAGCAATAGTGCAGTGATAGTAATAAGCATAACTATGAGTAATAATAATATACTATATATATATATATATATATATATATATATATATATATATATATATATATATATATATATATATATAATATATATATATATAATATTGTTCATTGTGTAAAACTAGGTATGTAAAAAATGTAATGTCTTTAATTGTTTTTGAAAGTGTGCTTGATTGCCGTTATCGCGCATATTCCAAGTTCACTTTTGGCACTTCAAGGAGTAACCCGCCTGCAGAGCGCAGTGAACAGGGAGGTGTGTGTTGGTGTAGCAGTGCCGCGAGATACTCTGGCGTGCCATCGTATAAAAGCCATGGCAACGTGAACCAGTAGCTTGAATTCGAGTATTGTCGTCATGGACTTCCGGTCGCCCCTCCGGATTTGCATGACCGACTTAACAATTTCCAGACTGTGCAGGTGACGATCGCTTATCCCGAGTATTGTCGCATTGCCGTAGTCGAGTCGCGATATCAATAGTCCGTGTATGAGACTCTTACATACAGTGGTGCTAACAGAGATCCGTACCTTTGCAATTCGCGACAGATGGTAGTAGGCGGTGCGACAATCGTGGGCACCTTGTGACATCATGGATATATTGTTGTCAATGGCGAAGTCCAGGTCCCGTATAACGGGGAAGTGTCGACGAGCTGGCCGCATATGCTGACGCGTAGACTTGGCGAACAGATGACAATGGCTTGCGGTTGTCATTCGTCACAGGTCTGTTGCCACAGAGCCATGTTTTCGCATCTTGTACGCACTCTTCCATACGCGCGAGGGCTTGTGTGTGGTCGGTTGGTGGGAAAGTGATGTAGAGTTGAGTGTCGTCTGCGTGTAGGTGGTGGTGAATTGTATGCTTCTGTAAAAGTGTCATCAGTGATTCGGTGTATGCATTGAATAGTAGTGGTCCAAGGACAGACCCTCGTGGCACTCCTGTGGTCATGGTCTCTACTTCCGACACGCCACTCTTTACGCGTACGACACATGTCCAATCACACAGGTAGGATGTCAGCAAGGCGGGGATGCCCCTAGACTGTCAATCGATTGGGCGATGTCATTGTGTATCCGCACGAGTGCGGTTTCCGCATTGTGGTGCGCACGGTACGCACTTCGATAAAACCCGTAGATGCCATTCTCCTCCATGAATATTTTATGTTGTAACTGTTGTGCAACGAAACGCTGAGTCAGCTTCGCCGCCACAAACGTGATGTAAGGAACAGAAACACCTGTTCAGTATTCGAGATATCGTATCTATATTATTCAGAGCGGGTGGGTCTTTAACGAATTCCAGAAGGTGTTGCGACGGTCTATGAAAATCTGTCGATGCCAAGTTAGGCCTGATTTCCAACAAACACTTTCGGCACGACGGAGGGTTCGCTTTCCCCGGTCACGTCGTTGGTGTGACACTGAGTCGTAGGTCTAACCGTAATGGTCCGCGACACAAGAGGGGCGTGCGCGTTAACGATAGTGCGTAGGCAGTTATCGTAGCCGGCAAGAGCAGCAGGGTTTGTCTCATCAGCGTTGAGGTTGAACGATTCCATGTCCTCTGCGAAACTGCTCTTGTTGATCGCTGAATATTTTCGATACGTAACGTGTCGCGTCAGACAGTTTGGTTTTGACTCTAGGGGTCCGCATTCGACGGTGTAGTGGTCAGTGATTAGCGACGAAGGCTTGACAGCTGTGAAAATAGGATGCGGTGTTTTCGCTGAAATCACCAGGTCTAACATATTGTCCCGCTCGTGAGTCGCGCCAGTAACATGTTGCTCAAAGCCAGCCGTATCAAGCAGATCGGACAGATTCACCGCGTCAGTGCAAGTTGGGTCGCCATATTTCGTGTTGAAATCCCCGCATACAACCGTTTCTGTGGGGTGAGTATCCGCCATGAGTAACCCTTAGAAACATCGTCCAGGAAAGTCGCAAAGCACGAGTTTGGTTGTCGGTACATCACGATTACACGCGTTTTCCAGCTGGTACGGGAGTTTCGTAGAGTGACGGAGTGTGTTTCTGAGGCGCGGGTGTCGACAGTGACATCGGATACAAGCTGGAGAGTTTTTGCGAAACAGAACTCCGCCTGTATGTGTGTGTGTGTGTGTGTGTGTGTGTGTGTGTGTGTGTGTGTGTGTGTGTGTGTGTGTGTGTGTGTGTGCGTGTGTGTGTGTGTGTGTGTGTGTGTGTGTGTGTGAAATTAAAATTGCTTTAGTTTGTCTCGTTGTGTCCACGTATCTTAATATATTTTGTAGGTTCAGAAATGATCCTGCTGAATTATGCCCAGCGAAAGTACATTTCGCTCGATGGCGATGCCGCTGTTATAAGTGACGCTCCAATGAGGTTTCACTTGGTTCGTCCAGGACTAACCAAAGCTGCCAACACGGTCTCGATAATGTCGTCGGAGAAACCTGGTTGGTACCTACGTCACAGCAACTCCCGATTGTACTTGGCCAAACTATCCGAAACAGACTTGTTTTACAAGGACACCACCTTCACCGAACACACGGATTCCTTCTACGTCGGCTTCGCGTCCTTCCAATCCGTCAACTTCCCGGACATGTACATTTCTACCAACGACAAGAAGGAATTGTTCATCCGCAAGTTTCAAGACACCGAATCCTTCAAGTCCAGCGCTAGCTTCAGCAACGGTCAGTCAACTTCTACTGGTGATAACGGGAGGTACAGAACTTTTAGCAGAATACATTTCAAATCTTCAATACGAAATTGTTCCCGCAACTACTGAGGTTTCAATTACAATTTTTGGTAAATGCATTGCCCAATTGTCAATTGTATATATGTGTTTTGTAATATAATGACTAAACATTGGCCTAATGTGACGTATACATGAACGTTATTAAAATATTGTTAGGTCATCAATAATAAACTCTAACCTAACTACACTTCTAAACCCTGGTAGAGAACAATTTGTTTCTATGAAATCATCAAAACGTCTGGCTTCTCGTTACTAATGGAGAAGAAATATTAACGTTTTTATAAAGAACATTATTTCTGACTGTGCCATAACTTATACACATAATATTTAAACAACATTATATAAATATTGTTTTATTTATGATAAAAATACGGTAATTCCAAAATGTGTTAAAAGATTATAAATATAAATATGACTTAAACGGTCCCGTGCATGCCTTTAAATTGTGTTCACGTTGCATATGTTGCAGGCGCAGATCGAGTCCTGTACAACTATCTACATCGAGGCTTCGTTTCCCTCAATGGAGATGCCGCCATCGTAAGCAAGACGGAAGTGACGTTTTACCTGGTTCGTCCAGGACTTACCAAAGCCGCCAACACGGTCTCGATAATGTCGTCGGAGAAACCTGGTTGGTACCTACGTCACAGCTACTCCCGATTGTACTTGGCCAAATTATCCGAAACAGATTTGTTTTACAAAGACGCCACCTTCACCGAACACACGGATTCCTTCTACGTCGGCTTCGCGTCCTTCCAATCCGTCAACTTCCCGGACATGCACATTTCTACCAACGACAAGAAGGAGTTGTTCATCCGCAAGTTTCAAGAGATCGAATCCTTCAAATCCAGCGCTAGCTTCTGCAACGGTAAGTCAATTTCTACTGGTGATCAAAGGAGGTACATAATTACTTTTTAGCAGAATACACTTCAATTCGTCAATACGAAATTGTTACCGCAACTACTAAGGTTTCAATCCGTGATATTGGAATACTGATCAATAAAACTATTGCGCTTAAACTATATAGTAACAAGTGTATTAATATAAATGCATCACGCGGATATAAGTACAGTAATTCAAAATTGTGTTGAAACGGCTTAAATGTGAATATGACTTAAACGGTCCCGTGAATACCTTTATATTGTGTCCACGTTGCATATGTTGCAGGCGCAGATCGAGTCCTCTACAACTATCTACATCGAGGGTTCGTTTCCCTCAATGGAGATGCCGCCATCGTAAGCAAGACGGAAGTGACGTTTTACCTGGTTCGTCCAGGACTTACCAAAGCCGCCAACACGGTCTCGATAATGTCGTCGGAGAAACCTGGTTGGTACCTACGTCACAGCAACTCCCGATTGTACTTGGCCGAACTATCCGAAACAGACTTGTTTTACAAGGACGCCACCTTCACCGAACACACGGATTCCTTCTACGTCGGCTTCGCGTCCTTCCAATCAGTCAACTTCCCGGACATGTACATTTCTACCAACGACAAGGAGGAGTTGTTCATCCGCAAGTTTCAAGACACCGAATCCTTCAAGTCCAGCGCTAGCTTCAGCAACGGTCAGTCAACTTCTACTGGTGATAACGGGAGGTACAGAACTTTTAGCAGAATACATTTCAAATCTTCAATACGAAATTGTTCCCGCAACTACTGAGGTTTCAATTACAATTTTTGGTAAATGCATTGCCCAATTGTCAATTGTATATATGTGTTTTGTAATATAATGACTAAACATTGGCCTAATGTGACGTATACATGAACGTTATTAAAATATTGTTAGGTCATCTATAATAAACTCTAACCTAACTACACTTCTAAACCCTGGTAGAGAACAATTTGTTTCTATGAAATCATCAAAACGTCTGGCTTCTCGTTACTAATGGAGAAGAAATATTAACGTTTTTATAAAGAACATTATTTCTGACTGTGCCATAACTCATACACATAATATTTAAACAACATTATATAAATATTGTTTTATTTATGATAAAAATACAGTAATTCCAAAATGTGTTAAAAGATTATAAATATAAATATGACTTAAACGGTCCCGTGCATGCCTTTAAATTGTGTTCACGTTGCATATGTTGCAGGCGCAGATCGAGTCCTGTACAACTATCTACATCGAGGCTTCGTTTCCCTCAATGGAGATGCCGCCATCGTAAGCAAGACGGAAGTGACGTTTTACCTGGTTCGTCCAGGACTTACCAAAGCCGCCAACACGGTCTCGATAATGTCGTCGGAGAAACCTGGTTGGTACCTACGTCACAGCTACTCCCGATTGTACTTGGCCAAATTATCCGAAACAGATTTGTTTTACAAAGACGCCACCTTCACCGAACACACGGATTCCTTCTACGTCGGCTTCGCGTCCTTCCAATCCGTCAACTTCCCGGACATGCACATTTCTACCAACGACAAGAAGGAGTTGTTCATCCGCAAGTTTCAAGAGATCGAATCCTTCAAATCCAGCGCTAGCTTCTGCAACGGTAAGTCAATTTCTACTGGTGATCAAAGGAGGTACATAATTACTTTTTAGCAGAATACACTTCAATTCGTCAATACGAAATTGTTACCGCAACTACTAAGGTTTCAATCCGTAATATTGGAATACTGATCAATAAAACTATTGCGCTTAAACGATATAGTAACAAGTGTATTAATATAAATGCATCACGCGGATATAAGTACAGTAATTCAAAATTGTGTTGAAACGGCTTAAATGTGAATATGACTTAAACGGTCCCGTGAATACCTTTATATTGTGTCCACGTTGCATATGTTGCAGGCGCAGATCGAGTCCTCTACAACTATCTACATCGAGGGTTCGTTTCCCTCAATGGAGATGCCGCCATCGTAAGCAAGACGGAAGTGACGTTTTACCTGGTTCGTCCAGGACTTACCAAAGCCGCCAACACGGTCTCGATAATGTCGTCGGAGAAACCTGGTTGGTACCTACGTCACAGCAACTCCCGATTGTACTTGGCCGAACTATCCGAAACAGACTTGTTTTACAAGGACGCCACCTTCACCGAACACACGGATTCCTTCTACGTCGGCTTCGCGTCCTTCCAATCAGTCAACTTCCCGGACATGTACATTTCTACCAACGACAAGGAGGAGTTGTTCATCCGCAAGTTTCAAGACACCGAATCCTTCAAGTCCAGCGCTAGCTTCAGCAACGGTCAGTCAACTTCTACTGGTGATAACGGGAGGTACAGAACTTTTAGCAGAATACATTTCAAATCTTCAATACGAAATTGTTCCCGCAACTACTGAGGTTTCAATTACAATTTTTGGTAAATGCATTGCCCAATTGTCAATTGTATATATGTGTTTTGTAATATAATGACTAAACATTGGCCTAATGTGACGTATACATGAACGTTATTAAAATATTGTTAGGTCATCTATAATAAACTCTAACCTAACTACACTTCTAAACCCTGGTAGAGAACAATTTGTTTCTATGAAATCATCAAAACGTCTGGCTTCTCGTTACTAATGGAGAAGAAATATTAACGTTTTTATAAAGAACATTATTTCTGACTGTGCCATAACTCATACACATAATATTTAAACAACATTATATAAATATTGTTTTATTTATGATAAAAATACAGTAATTCCAAAATTTGTTAAAAGATTATAAATATGACTTAAACGGTCCCGTGCATGCCTTTAAATTGTGTTCACGTTGCATATGTTGCAGGCGCAGATCGAGTCCTGTACAACTATCTACATCGAGGCTTCGTTTCCCTCAATGGAGATGCCGCCATCGTAAGCAAGACGGAAGTGACGTTTTACCTGGTTCGTCCAGGACTTACCAAAGCCGCCAACACGGTCTCGATAATGTCGTCGGAGAAACCTGGTTGGTACCTACGTCACAGCTACTCCCGATTGTACTTGGCCAAATTATCCGAAACAGATTTGTTTTACAAAGACGCCACCTTCACCGAACACACGGATTCCTTCTACGTCGGCTTCGCGTCCTTCCAATCCGTCAACTTCCCGGACATGCACATTTCTACCAACGACAAGAAGGAGTTGTTCATCCGCAAGTTTCAAGAGATCGAATCCTTCAAATCCAGCGCTAGCTTCTGCAACGGTAAGTCAATTTCTACTGGTGATCAAAGGAGGTACATAATTACTTTTTAGCAGAATACACTTCAATTCGTCAATACGAAATTGTTACCGCAACTACTAAGGTTTCAATCCGTGATATTGGAATACTGATCAATAAAACTATTGCGCTTAAACTATATAGTAACAAGTGTATTAATATAAATGCATCACGCGGATATAAGTACAGTAATTCAAAATTGTGTTGAAACGGCTTAAATGTGAATATGACTTAAACGGTCCCGTGAATACCTTTATATTGTGTCCACGTTGCATATGTTGCAGGCGCAGATCGAGTCCTCTACAACTATCTACATCGAGGGTTCGTTTCCCTCAATGGAGATGCCGCCATCGTAAGCAAGACGGAAGTGACGTTTTACCTGGTTCGTCCAGGACTTACCAAAGCCGCCAACACGGTCTCGATAATGTCGTCGGAGAAACCTGGTTGGTACCTACGTCACAGCAACTCCCGATTGTACTTGGCCGAACTATCCGAAACAGACTTGTTTTACAAGGACGCCACCTTCACCGAACACACGGATTCCTTCTACGTCGGCTTCGCGTCCTTCCAATCAGTCAACTTCCCGGACATGTACATTTCTACCAACGACAAGGAGGAGTTGTTCATCCGCAAGTTTCAAGAGATCGAATCCTTCAAATCCAGCGCTAGCTTCTGCAACGGTAAGTCAATTTCTACTGGTGATCAAAGGAGGTACATAATTACTTTTTAGCAGAATACACTTCAATTCGTCAATACGAAATTGTTACCGCAACTACTAAGGTTTCAATCCGTAATATTGGAATACTGATCAATAAAACTATTGCGCTTAAACGATATAGTAACAAGTGTATTAATATAAATGCATCACGCGGATATAAGTACAGTAATTCAAAATTGTGTTGAAACGGCTTAAATGTGAATATGACTTAAACGGTCCCGTGAATACCTTTATATTGTGTCCACGTTGCATATGTTGCAGGCGCAGATCGAGTCCTCTACAACTATCTACATCGAGGGTTCGTTTCCCTCAATGGAGATGCCGCCATCGTAAGCAAGACGGAAGTGACGTTTTACCTGGTTCGTCCAGGACTTACCAAAGCCGCCAACACGGTCTCGATAATGTCGTCGGAGAAACCTGGTTGGTACCTACGTCACAGCAACTCCCGATTGTACTTGGCCGAACTATCCGAAACAGACTTGTTTTACAAGGACGCCACCTTCACCGAACACACGGATTCCTTCTACGTCGGCTTCGCGTCCTTCCAATCAGTCAACTTCCCGGACATGTACATTTCTACCAACGACAAGGAGGAGTTGTTCATCCGCAAGTTTCAAGACACCGAATCCTTCAAGTCCAGCGCTAGCTTCAGCAACGGTCAGTCAACTTCTACTGGTGATAACGGGAGGTACAGAACTTTTAGCAGAATACATTTCAAATCTTCAATACGAAATTGTTCCCGCAACTACTGAGGTTTCAATTACAATTTTTGGTAAATGCATTGCCCAATTGTCAATTGTATATATGTGTTTTGTAATATAATGACTAAACATTGGCCTAATGTGACGTATACATGAACGTTATTAAAATATTGTTAGGTCATCTATAATAAACTCTAACCTAACTACACTTCTAAACCCTGGTAGAGAACAATTTGTTTCTATGAAATCATCAAAACGTCTGGCTTCTCGTTACTAATGGAGAAGAAATATTAACGTTTTTATAAAGAACATTATTTCTGACTGTGCCATAACTCATACACATAATATTTAAACAACATTATATAAATATTGTTTTATTTATGATAAAAATACAGTAATTCCAAAATTTGTTAAAAGATTATAAATATGACTTAAACGGTCCCGTGCATGCCTTTAAATTGTGTTCACGTTGCATATGTTGCAGGCGCAGATCGAGTCCTGTACAACTATCTACATCGAGGCTTCGTTTCCCTCAATGGAGATGCCGCCATCGTAAGCAAGACGGAAGTGACGTTTTACCTGGTTCGTCCAGGACTTACCAAAGCCGCCAACACGGTCTCGATAATGTCGTCGGAGAAACCTGGTTGGTACCTACGTCACAGCTACTCCCGATTGTACTTGGCCAAATTATCCGAAACAGATTTGTTTTACAAAGACGCCACCTTCACCGAACACACGGATTCCTTCTACGTCGGCTTCGCGTCCTTCCAATCCGTCAACTTCCCGGACATGCACATTTCTACCAACGACAAGAAGGAGTTGTTCATCCGCAAGTTTCAAGAGATCGAATCCTTCAAATCCAGCGCTAGCTTCTGCAACGGTAAGTCAATTTCTACTGGTGATCAAAGGAGGTACATAATTACTTTTTAGCAGAATACACTTCAATTCGTCAATACGAAATTGTTACCGCAACTACTAAGGTTTCAATCCGTGATATTGGAATACTGATCAATAAAACTATTGCGCTTAAACTATATAGTAACAAGTGTATTAATATAAATGCATCACGCGGATATAAGTACAGTAATTCAAAATTGTGTTGAAACGGCTTAAATGTGAATATGACTTAAACGGTCCCGTGAATACCTTTATATTGTGTCCACGTTGCATATGTTGCAGGCGCAGATCGAGTCCTCTACAACTATCTACATCGAGGGTTCGTTTCCCTCAATGGAGATGCCGCCATCGTAAGCAAGACGGAAGTGACGTTTTACCTGGTTCGTCCAGGACTTACCAAAGCCGCCAACACGGTCTCGATAATGTCGTCGGAGAAACCTGGTTGGTACCTACGTCACAGCAACTCCCGATTGTACTTGGCCGAACTATCCGAAACAGACTTGTTTTACAAGGACGCCACCTTCACCGAACACACGGATTCCTTCTACGTCGGCTTCGCGTCCTTCCAATCAGTCAACTTCCCGGACATGTACATTTCTACCAACGACAAGGAGGAGTTGTTCATCCGCAAGTTTCAAGACACCGAATCCTTCAAGTCCAGCGCTAGCTTCAGCAACGGTAAGTCACCGTCTACTGGTGATAACGGGAGGTACAGAACCTTTAGCAGAATACAAATCGTCAATACAAAATTGTTCCGTCAACTACAGAGGTTTCTATTTCGGGTTTTCTTAAATCTATTGCCCGTTTATCAGTTATACAACAACGCTACCAAACTATTATTTTAATGATCATAAATAATACACTGTAACTTAACTACATTTCTAAACCCTGGTAGAGAACAATTTGTTTCTAACAAATCATCACAACATCTGGCTTCTCGTTACTAATGCATAAGATACATTTATGTTTTTATATAGAACATTATTTCTAACTGTGCTATAACATTATTTCTAACTGTGATATAACTTATAACTTATAACAGTTAAACAAAATTATATAAATATGGTTTTATTTGTGTGTTGGGAAATTTGTTGTAGAAATAGTTTTCGAAATACATTAATATGAAAGTATCGCCTGCTTCCTTATCCGTGATATTGGAATACTGAGCAATACAACTATTGCGCTTAAACTATGTAGTAACAAGTGTATTAATATAAATGCATTACGCGGATAAAAGTACAGTAATTCAAAATTGTGTTGAAACGGCTTAAATGTGAATATGACTTAAACGGTCCCGTGAATACCTTTATATTGTGTCCACGTTGCATATGTTGCAGGCGCAGATCGAGTCCTCTACAACTATCTACATCGAGGGTTCGTTTCCCTCAATGGAGATGCCGCCATCGTAAGCAAGACAGAAGTGACGTTTTACCTGGTTCGTCCAGGACTTACCAAAGCCGCCAACACTGTCTCGATAATGTCGTCGGAGAAACCTGGTTGGTACCTACGTCACAGCAACTCCCGATTGTACTTGGCCGAACTATCCGAAACAGACTTGTTTTACAAGGACGCCACCTTCACCGAACACACGGATTCCTTCTACGTCGGCTTCGCGTCCTTCCAATCCGTCAACTTCCCGGACATGTACATTTCTACCAACGACAAGAAGGAGTTGTTCATCCGCAAGTTTCAAGACACCGAATCCTTTAAGGAGAGCGCTAGCTTTAGCAACGGTAAGTCAACTTCGGCTAGTGAACACAGAAGACAAAAAACCTTGTATGTATTAGTTATAATACTGTGTTCTGCTAAGTGGCAAAATAACTAGATACTAACATGTACCAATACATAGGTTTCATTAAAATCAAACTTATTCTAATCATTGATAACATTATATCGGATATTGACAGTAAATAATAAAATTTTAGGTTGATTCATATTTCGTCAGGCATGCATAATATTATAATTTTAATTACATAAAATTATTGTGTTAAAAACATTTTGAGACATGGGGCTAAACGTTGAATACTGTATGTGTTGTATGTGTTGATTTGGCTGATAAATGTGAAATATATTTGTAATTTACGGGGATAGATGCATTGTTAAATTATGGTCATGAAACTAATTATTTTGATATTTTATTTATGTGTCACTGTAGGACAGCACGGACACAACGGTTATTCAGGTATGTATGGGACATGTCGTGTAGTTGCGCTCTTGCTGCCTTTGCTTCTCCTTCTGCGCATGTCTTTGTCTTACAGGAACTTGTTGACGTACGATGTGTTGATGCCAAGCATTATTGACTTTATGTTATATGTAGCATGTGGCGTGGAGGTAGTGTACTTGCAGTTAACAAGATGACTGAGGCGGACGAAGACGAACGGTGTGCGGTGTGACACAGAGGACCGAACCAAACGTATGCCAACGTGACAAAGTCATCAGAAGGCATAGCAGAACGAATGTGACGAAATGACAACATACAGGTGAAGATGTACTTAATAATTTATATCATAAACAGCATGATTTATTGTCATTAACGAACGCTGTAACGTCATATCAAGAATTTTGGTTGATACATGAATCAGTGCGTTGAGTAAAAGAACATTGTATGTACTAAATAACAAAAATGTTCATTATATTACGTTCAAAAGGCGATCACGGTGCCTCTTTGTTGCTGCTGTTCATGTAATTGTTGTTGTTATTAGTATATTTAAAAGTGAGAAATGTTTAATATTTTTCATTTTTACAAACATGTTTCTGGATAATAAAGAGGAAAACATTTATGGTTGTTGTGAAATCAGAACACTGAGATGTACAAGTGTGCTCCATATTATATATCACTATATTGATTTGCAGAAAGAAGATCTGAAACGACGCCGTTAATGTGCTTGGAGAACAAGTACATTCGTAAGTTCTTGTGCACAGCCTAATATTCAGTACACAGCCTAGGATTTGTCATTTGCCCCTCTATTCGCCACCATAGGATACCTGCTTATGGCAAGCCAACGCGACGTCCCTGGAACGATTTCTAACCCATTTTTAAAGTTACTACATTCGTTTCCTGTCGGATATCGCTGTGATCATCTAACACCAATAATGATGTTATTTAAACACCATCAAATCCGGGGGTAATGCCCCTTTCACGGGTGTGTAAAACAAAAATCAAAAACGTAAATTCTTACGTGGGAGAGCTAAATAACATAATAAGTAAATACATTAAAGTAAAGGTTAATAAGACAAAATCCTAGTTTATATACTTTAAATGAATCGTTGTAACACTTTATTGAGTAGATTTAAAAAATAATGCGAATATAAGTACAACAAATGAAGTGTAACTGTATGTATGATTGATAAATAATCTTGCAGTATTCGTTTAACAGTGTTATAAACTAGTTCTGACGAAACTTTTTGTTCCAATAATGAATACTAATATTGGGAGTAGGTTTTTTCTATAGCTAAGCCTACTCTGTGTATTTAGAATATGATTCCTTCTAATGTTAGCTCAGTTGAAACTGTTGGAATATTGCGCCTTCATTATGTTAAAAATGTATCCTTACCTATCCATCATATCTCCCTGGCGCGTCAATCAATCGTTGACCACCTGGCCTCGTGGCTGGTCAACCCTTTTGAATTGATGCGCCTATGAACTTGGTTTCAAAGGATTGCGGCGCAATATATGTGATCGTATTATCATTATTATTATCATTATCATTGCTACTATTATTATATTATTATTACACCAGGCAGCCTGCAAAAGACTATTCGTATCAACAAAACCAACCATTGTCTATTATCATTATTTATCTATACAAATGAATGAACTGAGACAACATGATGTGAACGCTTGTTACCATGCTTCGTAAAGGCATTAGAAGAACATGCACCGTGACTTTCTCGTTTGAGAGTGTAATCAATGATAGTATAGCTTCACAAAGATACGCAACTCCTCGCGATAACGTGTGACGCCACAACCACTAACGCCATATAGGTTTAAGCGTGCTAAACTACAGACAATGGCGTCTGCTCGACGTTGGATCAAGGATATTATAGCTTCACAAAGATGCGCAACTCCTCGCGATAACGTGTGAGCCCAACTGCAACAACAGTCGCACAAAATGTCCGGAAATCGTTTTCCACCGCTTCCCGGTTGAAGGTAAATATTCGATCTATTAAAGAAACGTGTATGTAAAAGTAAAGTAATCGACATGTGAAAACATGAGAAAAATTGCCAAATGTGTCATAGTCACTGAAACGCAAGTCGAATACGCTAGCAAGTCGAACACTGTCACTGAAGGATATCGTTTGTAATTATCACCATATGTAACATAGAATGCGTTAAACAGGTACATTTCGCATCTACACAAACAATCTGATCGTCGATTGACAAAGATGTAAAATGGGGTTTGTGAACAAAAAAATTCAAAAACTACTTGTCTTATATTACACGAAATACTCACTGGCCCCCGTTGCGTAATGGTCCCTATGCCTATTGGGAGTTTGGCATGTTTAAAAACATCTACAAATAACGCAGAAGGGGGGAATATACGTAGATAATATTGGTTGGATTCTCAATATGCCAACTGATTATTCCTAGTCCACTTCCCATGTGGAGTTCACTGTCGTATGGCAATGTGGTTAAATTTGGCTAAATCTTGTAATTATTACCAACACCTTGTAATGAGTTACTTGACTATTTCGACTCGCGGCATAGCTAGATACTAATCTAATAGTCAGAGACAGAGTTGAAATATAATGTAATTTCTGCATGAAGTCAATAATGTTTTGTTATATAACAGGATATGTTATTATTTATATGGCAGGATTAATGTTCGTATATAACTAATTATGTTTATATTATTGTTTCTTAATATTCATTTAACCATTTAGCATGTGTGCAATATTTACATATCTAATGATTTATTATTATGGTTGTGACCACAATAATTATGTATGGGGATACATATTAATAAAAGTGTTTACATTATTGTGTATTACATCATGTGTACAACATGTTGACATGGTCTTCAATTGTAATGTTTGTTGAATGTTATTTGAATAAATAATAGTGAATTTAATTGAATTAATATTTGTGTTCAATACATGTTGCAGAAGAAGCAGCTCACATGGGCACAGCTGAGTTCATCGAAAGGATGGACCAACTGTTCAATGCCTTTAACAGCCAGACGCTGACAAGTCCAGCACTGATGGTATTCGCTCTGACTGTAACCAGTGGCCACAAAGTGTTCTTGCTAGGAATCTTAGATTGGCTATTCAAGATTAAGAGCAAAGGCAATGATGGCAGTATATTAATTTTGTTTAGATGTTGTGTCATTTGTTGTATACATTCTTGACTATTACATGTGCCAGATAGATCTAAATCTAAACAAAATGGCATATTATGACTTTTTAAATCAAATCAAGGCAAGCTTTTTCAAACATCCTGTGTATGCTATGACTTACACCTGCATTTTATTAATGAGCTTTGAGTGTCATATTTGAATGTCATGCATTATTCCATGTATATTTCAGGCCATTGACTGTACACAATATATCGTTTATGGCAATAATATTATTAAAACATATAATATTATTAAATCATGACATTTGGTTTTGGCATAATAATGGTGTATGTTTGATCTATGACAGATATTCTGAGTAGATATTCAGTCGAACAATAATAATAGGAACGTTTTAATTGGATAGTAACCATTAGTCACCGTTTTGTTTGGGTTGTGTACACGCCACTGGAACGTTTATGTTTATATACACACTATTTAGCATTTTAACTGAACTGTAACGGTCTTTTGCGTTTGGAATTGTACACATTATTAATTGGGACTTTTGGGCGTGTTATCATTCTGTGAGTAAATCTATTGTGCCTCTTTATAATCGTATTCTGTTTGTCTTAATTTGTTTGTCTTCAGGCCATTGAATGTACACAATACACCGTTTATGGCAATAATATTATTAAAACAGTTAATATTATTAAAACATGACGTTTGGTTGTGGCATAATAATGGTGTGTGTTTTATCCATGACAGATATTTTGAGTAGATATTCAGTCGAACAATAAAAATAGGAACGTTTTAATTGGACTGTAACCATTAGTCACCGTTTTGTTTGGGTTGTGTGCACGCCATTGGAACGTTTATGTTTATATACACTCTATTTACCATTTTAACTGAACTGTAATGATCATTTACGTTTTGAATTGTACACATTATTAATTGGGACTTTTGGGCTTGTTATCTTTCTGTGAATAAATCTTCTGTACCTCGTTATAGTCATATTCTGTTTGTCTTAGTTGTTCAATGCATCTATGCTTGTATTGGAATTTGACTATACTAACTATGTGCATTTTCAATCCAAATGTCTTAATTCTTGCAATGTTGCCGCTTCAAACCAAGCAAAACAGGTACGGGAGTAATTGAACAAGCAGTTCGAGCAAGAATTTGAACAAATTCTCAAACCTTTGATAATATGTGGCCAGAAGTATCGCGTTTATTACGAAATAGGCCCAGGAATGTATTGTGTTATTAACCTCAATTAAAATAATACACTAGCTTAAAAAAAATATCTACAAAGCGAGTGGGGTGAGTTAGGATGAGAGGGGGGTATATATGACCGCTGGTGTAGCCTCTGTCATTTGAACCTTTGCTATCTTTAAGCACATATGAGAATGAGAAAATACAAAACGCTATAAAGGAAGTCAGTAAACGGCTCTGTATAATTATGGGGGATTTTAATCATGGGCGTATACAGTGGAAATCTCAACAGAGTACTGGGAGTGAAGATCAAAAGTTTTAAAATTTAGTACAAGACAGTTTCCTTACTCAACATGTGTTAGAACCAACCAGGGGTGAGAACGTATTGGACATAGTTTTGAGCTCACAGAAGGACTTTATTGATAATGTCAGGATATGTGAGCCACTGGGGTGTAGTGATCACAACCAGATATATTTTATCATTAAAGTAAAAGGAGAACAGAATCGTAAAATATGGTACAGGAAATATTTTACAAAGGAAGATATAAGGACATGAGGAAACATTTAGCAAAGATAGACTGGAATAACACACTGGAGAATAAGACAGCAACGGAATGTTGGAATATCTTAAAGAGGGAAATTGACTGCATTGTCAAACAATTTGTCCCCTTGAAAAAACAGGGGAAACGGTCAAAAAAGAAACACTTATCAAAAGAAGCCATTAGAAAAATCAAATACAAGCAAACGATGTGGAAGACGTATAGACATAATGGAAGTGAAGAAGACTATGCCATTTATAAAGAAGCACTTAACCAAGCTACAGCTGAAATTAGAAATTCAAAGAGAAGCTATGAACAAAAATTTGCTTTTAATATAAAACATGACAGCAAGAGTTGTTATGCGTATGTTCGAAGTAAACAGAAAGTTCAGGATAAGGTAGGACCTCTAGAAGGTAGTGATGGAAACATAATAACAAAGGGATTCTTAATGGCAGAACACCTAAATGAATACTTTAGTTCGGTGTTCACCAGGGAAGATACTAAAGCATTACCAGTACCAAAGACTAAATTTGAAGGGAGAGAGTCAGACTATTTAGGACAACTAATTGTAACACCAAAAATGGTAGCTAAGAAAATAAGGGATATGAAGGAAAATAAGTCACCTGGAGTGGATGGGATTCCTCCCAAATTACTACTGGAAATTGTAGAACAAATCAGCATACCACTTGCAACAGTGTTCAATTTGTCAATAGAGGAAGGAGTAGTTCCATTAGAATGGAAAGAAGCAAACATCATACCATTACTGAAAAAAGGATCAAGAAGCAAGTCAGAGAACTATAGACCAGTTAGTTTAACATCGGTGGTTTGCAAATTATTAGAAAGACTAATTAAAGATCACTTGGTTGATTTTCTTGTTAAAAATAACTTGATTAACCCATCTCAACATGGGTTTCTAAAAGCGAGGTCATGCTTAACAAATATCTTATGTTTTTTGGAAGATGTCACAAAGTGGGTAGACGAGGGATCACCAGTAGATATAATATACTTAGATTTTAAAAAAGCCTTTGACAAAATGCCACATCAAAGATTACTACTTAAACTAAAGGCCCACGGCATAGGCCATGGTATGATTAACTGGATAGAAAAATGGCTCATTGATAGAAGACAAAGAGTGGTAGTTGATGGGGAGGTTTCAAACTGGAAATCGGTTTTGAGTGGAGTACCGCAGGGATCAGTATTGGGACCAATTTTGTTCTTAATATATATCAATGATTTGGATGATGATATAACAAGCAAGGTGTTGAAGTTTGCGGACGATGCAAAAGTGTTTAGAAAAATTGAAAGTGATGCAGATAGACAGCAATTACAAGATGATCTAAATAAGTTGAACGAATGGTCTGATAAGTGGCAAATGCTGTTTAATTATGGGAAGTGTAAGTGCCTCCACACAGGACATGGAAATGAAGATGCACAATATACAATGGGTGATTCTGTACTAAATACTACCGTAAAGGAAAAAGGACTTAGGGTTAACTATTAGTGCTGATATGAAGGTATCAGAACAGTGTGCAATTGCAGCAGCAAAGGGAAACCAAATTCTTGGATTAATTAGGCGAAATATAGTGTACAAGGAAAAAGAACCAATAATACCGCTGTACAAAACAATAGTTAGGCCTCATTTAGAATATTGCATACAGGCATGGAGGCCATATCGCAAGAAGGATATTGGTATACTAGAAAGAGTACAAAGAAGAGCAACCAAAATCATACAAAAACTCAGGAATATTAGTTATGAAATGCGTCTAAAAGAATGTGGATTAACAACACTAGAAACCAGGAGATTGAGAGGAGATCAGATAGAAGTTTTTAAAATATTGAATGGGTATGAAAATATTGACAGAAATATTTTGTTCTCTGTTAAGGAAGAGAGAAGGACTAGAGGACATGGAATTACATTAGCAAAGAAGCAATGTAGACTAGATATTAGAAAATTTTCATTTTCACAAAGAACAGTAAATGAATGGAACAGATTATCGGCTGATTGTGTAGGTGCTAGTAGTGTTAATATGTTTAAAAATAAAATTGACATGTACCTAAGAAGGGCTGGGTACATTTAGTTAGATAGATTGGACTCTCGATAAGCCAAAGGGCTTCCTTATCCACCTGCCATCTAGAGTTGATTCTCTAGGTGGCAATCTTGTTAAATCTTGTTAAACCTTGTTAAACACGCTGGTGCAGTCTCTGTAATTTGAACCTTCATTATCGTAGTTTAGCACGCTTAATATCAGGTGGCGCCAATTACGTAATGTCACGCTATTTGCGGAAAAATCGCGAGGAGTTGCGTATCTTTGTGAAGCTATAGAATCCTTGGTGTAATGTTATAACTACTACGTCACCAAATGTCCACATGACGCCATGGTATTGGCCTCACAACCACCATCTACCCTGAATGAATCATAAACACACACCACTTGGCATTTTACAAGTTATTGCCTGTAAGATTAAAGCTAACCACTGTGTTATCTGACAGAAGTGGACACATTAAAGTATTTCGGCTTAAAAGAATACGAGTACTGCTATTTCAAAATGATAAAAAGAAATTGTATATCAGTACATCCAGTACATCAAAAATAGTTCAGATGCAACTGTTCTAAATATATAGGATAACAAATATACAATCTCAGTAATGCATATTAATGAATATGTATGTATTGTTTCGGTTACTCTACAAATGTTATTAGGTCTCATGAAGACGGTCCAGAAGATGATAAACGACCAGACGGGCAAGTAGATGTCATAGTTCTCAGCAGATCACAAGATAGACAAGTGGAATATCCTTGTTCTACACACAGTGGAAAGGTAAATGCAAATTACAAATCAATTGCTTCGCCTTGTGTTAAATGGAACACCATTTATTATAGCTATACATGTCCATAATTCCACTTAATGTTGGTTGTAATTGAATCCAATTATTCGGTTTCTTTTTCCTGCAAGAGTAACCCTTGCAGGAGTAATCTTTTCAGGAGTAACCCTATAAGTTTTGTAGAAGAACAAATGGCAAATGTGTCATCTTATAATAATTTGCACTCAGTTATATGAAAGCTACGTCTCTTCCTCTCTCTCTCTCTCTCTCTCTCTCTCTCTCTCTCTCTCTCTCTCTCTCTCTCTCTCTCTCTCTCTCTCTCTCTCTCTCTCTCTCTCTCTCTCTCTCTCTCTCTCTCTCTCTCTAGCTATCTCTATCTCTCTCTCTCTCTCTCTCTCTCTCTCTATATATATATATATCCTATCTTTTTATTCTTCTCAGCCTATTTCAACTCCATGTTGTCAGGGTAATCCTGTATTTGTTAAAACGGCTGATTATACCATTTCAATGTATCCAGCTGATCGACGCAAGCCACATCTTCACGAAAACATCTACTGCGACTTGAAACAAGAGCCTGACTTTAAAGTGGTAGAATCAGTCGAAGATGTACCGCCGTTGGTTGGACTGATTGATCAGACAAATCATGATTGTAGTATTTCGCAGAGATAGCCTTTGATTTGTGGCCTATCATCTGCATTGTCTCACAGATACAGAAGCAAACTCGGAGTGAATTACTAGGCCGCACTACTACTGAGTCTTTAAAGTTCAATTTTCTGCGTATGGTAATTGTCAGGGTAGTATAATGAACTCATGGCTCGCGACGATGAGTCAATAATATTTAATTAGTTTAGAAAA
>OZ024860.1:47619251-47674251 GCA_964017155.1 Oasisia sp. SBJ-2009 | reverse complement strand
TGTCGCTCGTGAACATTGCCTGGAAATTAATGTAATCACCGGTCGAACAACGAAACATCTTTGTTACCGTCTGGACCACTAGATGGCCTTTTGAGGGTAAATGGTATCCTCGCAAACCACGGGTCGTTGTGCATCGCTATATACCCCTGGCTGATCGTCTCCGCAAGTCGTGAAAGTTAATTCATGCAATAAATGGTTACCGTCTGTTACAACCGATAATGTAATAATCGCCCGGTAATGTAATAACTACCCGATAATGTAATAAAATCAACCGATAATGTAATAACCACCCTATAATGTAATAACATCAACCGATAATGTAATAAACTTGCTAACCGATAATGTAATAATTTTCAACCGATAATGTAATAAACTCCTCTTGCCTGATAATGTAATAACTTTCGCCTGATAATGTAATAACGTACACATTTTTCGTAGGACTTAGTCGTTTTCGTGGATTTCATGTTGGTTTCTTGTACTTAGACCTAAGTCTTAGTCGATTTCGTCGATTTCTTCTATTTCGCAATACCACAACTTTTGCTAGCGGAATCAATTTAGATTAAATCCAATATGCTGGTTCCAATTCGGAAGTCATATTTATCCCAGCAGGTCAGGATTTTGAGTTATACATTCCATTTATTAATGACGGGTTGGTGTAATACAACATATGCCGATATGGGCTTCATTGATAACGAAATTGTCGACCCAAATCCTGGTATCGATGATCTCACAAGTGTTCCCTTTCCATGCTATAATGTCAGGGTATCGAATGCCCACAGGCCTGGGGTTTGCTGGTTCAATCCTAGTGTGAAACCCAGATGAAGAAATGGTTTCTTAAAGAATGTGTTATGTATATGTTTTAGTACGATGTTTGTAATTCTCCCGTGATGTGCTCAAGATACATACATACATACATACATACATACATACATACATACATACATACCTACCTACATACATACCTACATACATACATACATACATACATACATACATACATACATACATACATACATACATACATACATACATACACACAAATATATATATATATATATATATATATATATATATATATATATATATATTAAATGTTACATGTTACATGATACACGTAAATGTTCCATGTTCCATGTTACATGTTCCATGTTCCATGCTACATGCTACATGCTACATGTTACGTGTTACGTGTTACGTGTTACACGTAAGTGTTACATGTTACATGTTACATGTTACATGATACACGTAAATGTTCCGTGTTACGTGTTCCGTGTTACGTGTTACGTGTTCCATGTTCTATGTTCCATGCTACATGTTACGTGTTACGTGTTACACGTAAATGTTACATGTTACATGTTACATGTTACATGCTACATGTTACATGTTACATGCTACATGCTACATGTTACATGTTACATGTTACATGTTACATGTTACATGTTACATGTTACATGTTACATGTTACATGTTACATGTTACATGTTACATGTTACATGTTACATGTTACATGTTACATGTTACATGTTCCATGTTCCATGTTACATGTTACATGTTACATGTTACATGTTACATGTTACATGTTACATGTTACATGTTACATGTTACATGTTACATGTTACATGTTACATGTTACATGTTACACGTAAATGTTACACGTAAATGTTACACGTTACACGTTACACGTTACACGTTACACGTTACACGTTACACGTTACACGTTACACGTTACACGTTACACGTTACACGTTACACGTTACACGTTACACGTTACACGTTACACGTTACACGTTACACGTTACACGTTACACGTTACACGTTACACGTAAATGTTACATATTACATATTACATGTTACACGTAAATGTTACACGTAAATGTTACACGTAAATGTTACATGTTACATGTTACATGTTACATGTTACATGTTACACGTTACACGTTACACGTTACACGTTACACGTTACACGTTACACGTTACACGTTACACGTTACACGTTACACGTTACACGTTACACGTTACACGTTACACGTTACACGTTACACGTTACACGTTACACGTTACACGTTACACGTTACACGTAAATGTTACATGTTTAACCGTAAATGTTACACGTAAATGTTACATGTTACATGTTACATGTTACATGTTACATGTTACATGTTACATGTTACATGTTACATGTTACATGTTACATGTTACATGTTACATGTTACATGTTACATGTTACATGTTACATGTTACAAGTAACAAGTTATACGATACACGATACACGTAAATGTTACATGTTCCGTGTTACGTGTTACACGTATATGTTACCTGTTACATGTTACATATATATATATATATATATATATATATATATATATATATATATATATATATATATATATATATATAAATATATATATATATATATAAATATATATATATATATATATATGCACGCACACACACTAACCGAGTTACCCCGCCATGCCTGGGAACAAAAGGCAGTCACCCACAATAACACCGTTTCACCTGTTCGAAATCGGTTCATTTAGGCTATGCTTAAAGTACACTAGGTAAGTATGCGTTCATCTATATAACGCGAAATAAAAATGAACACCAAACAGTATCAAGAATAACTGTACCAATAAAGTACCAAGAATAACTGTGACGAAATCAAACATAGGCAGTTCGACCACAGTGCAAACATATATGTTGCAATATATGTATGACATGTTTATCTGTTTGCGCAATCTGCCGCCGATTAGTTCGGCTTTTCATCGCGTAAATATACATATATATATTATATATATATATATATATATATATATATATATATATATATATATATATATATATATATATATATATATATATATATATTTGTGTATATGTATGTATGTATGTATGTATGTATCTTGAGCACATCACGGGAGAATTACAAACATCGTACTAAAACATATACATAACACATTCTTTAAGAAACCATTTCTTCATCTGGGTTTCACACTAGGATTGAACCAGCAAACCCCACGCCTGTGGGCATTCGATACCCTGACATTATAGCATGGAAAGGGAATACTTGTGAGATCATCGATACCAGGATTTGGGCCGACAATTTCGTTATCAATGAAGCCCACAGTTGTATTACACCAACCCGTCATTAATAAATGGAAAGAGAATGTATAACTAAAAATCCTGACCTGCTGGGATAAATATGACTTCCGAATTGGAACCAGCATATTGGATTTAATCTAAATTGATTCCGCTAGCAAAAGTTGTGGTATTGCGAAATAGAAGAAATCGACGAAATCGACTAAGTACAAGAAACCAACATGAAATCCACGAAAACGACTAAGTCCTACGAGAAATGTGTACGTTATTACATTATCAGGCGAAAGTTATTACATTATCAGGCAAGAGGAGTTTATTACATTATCGGTTGAAAATTATTACATTATCGGTTAGCAAGTTTATTACATTATAGGTTGATGTTATTACATTATAGGGTGGTTATTACATTATCGGTTGATTTTATTACATTATCGGGTAGTTATTACATTACCGGGCGATTATTACATTATCGGTTGTAACACCGTCAGTTGCACAATGTGATACTGAAGTAATAAACCTACTAAATAAAATAATTAACTACCTTCTTGGCATGCATACAGGGCTTCTATCATAATCTATGACAATCCTGTTGTATACGTTTAATATTTATGAAGTACGTATCTTAGCAGTTATTTACAGTCCTTAGATTAATCACCGTCAGAACACGTGCTGTCAAAGGTTGTGGCTAGACAAAGGAAACAAGAAATGGATTTTGACGCAGCGTATTGCGAAGCAGAACGTTTTATCAAATCATTGTAAAGTGACGTCTCTTGACCGTTATACCCAGGGGGCCAAGTGGGTTGAACGGACCTGGAATGCTGTAAAAGGTTTGCCTCCAAAAATCATATATACATATATTTATGATCACAACCTAGGTGGACAACCTTAAAAATAAGTTACTAGAAACATGTGATTAGCCCCTAAAGACAGCCACCCAAACTCAAAATCGAACTAGCGTTGTAATTCCTATAGATATTTTGCCATTTTTTGAGCGAGAACACCAGTTTGCAACATTCCCAAACGTTATTTCAGCAGTATGTAGATGTTTAAAATAACCTTAACTATGAAATCTTGATGTATAAGACCCATGTTCTAGCCAGTAAATGTATAATTATGTGTTGCAAGTTCGTGCATCAAAACATGATTTGGACGTTTCGTCAATTTTAGGGTACACCTCGAATCGACTTCACCCTGGCCTGGGCCTAGGGCCAGGCCTAGTGTTACATTTATATTTTGTTTAAATGTAATAGCCCTAAATGTTCACGCAGCAATTCCATATAATTCCAGGCATACAGTGTTTAAAATGTTGTATACAAATGCATATTTGTGACCTAAACTGTTAGTGTGTCCGCCGTTGTAGCCCTGCCCCTGGTGAGACTACGCGCGACTTGAACTGATTGGGGACAGGTCACAATAATAATATTTTAACGATGAATGACAGTTGTAGTTTCTGACTGATGAAAATAAACTAAAGGGATTGGAGAGGTTTTGTTAGTAATTTTATATTATGATAATCGTTTTAGCGGTATTGTTATATGTCTGGATGTCAGTAATACCGCTCGGGTGGCAGATTTACGTAAAAGCAAGCGCTGATAAAATATGGATTACAGATTAGTCTATAGCTCGGATTCTGTTCCATCATGAATATCAGGTGATAAATACCTTGTGTTATGCCTTTCTTATCTTAACTGTGCAATTTAATGTTGAGTTTACCACACTGTCATAGACAAATATATAGCGATTTACGTAGCGCAGATAGTAGTAACGAATTTTGGCCGTATGTGCCTTTCACAGGATTTTCGTTTGTATACGAATATATAACTGCCTATACCAATAACGATAGTCCTAACAGAGCATATTTGTCGTATGAAAGTCGGTCACATTTAGCCTTATAGGTTTCAAATGTTAGCTATTCCGGAATATTGTATAATGTACTGCACTTGGACCAGCAGCACGGTGTCGTGCACTTCCCTTCCTGCACAGCCTTAGTGGACGAGACACAACCAGCTATCCATATTTCATAGGTAAGAAGATGTGGGTTAATCGCAGCAAAACAACTGACGTATCTGCACTTGGGAACTTTGCCGAACAAGACCACACTCATCTAACAGCAGACGTAATCAACCAGGCAAGAAACCTAGTAATCGCAGTGTACACCAAGAAAGACGACGCGTTCGAAGGATCCGATCTCTGGAAGCTGCGCGTCTACAAGTTCCTCAATAATAAGAGTACACTTTTGAAATTGCTACCACCAACAGAAGATGCATTTCTTCTGCACACGAGACGTGCCGCTTTGGCTACATTGATAGACAAGGCTGTTCATGTTGCAAAGCCAGCCAGCCCTGCATATGAAGAATATGGGTGGGTTCTCGATAACGGCACGCCTGTTGCAGTGGCGTCAACACAACCTGCCTGCTCACAGCAGATGATAAAAACTGCATCCTGCGGCTGCACGAAAGGATGTAACAGGAACTGTTCATGCGCCAAGAATAACATTCCCTCTTACATTAGTTGTCGCTGCCAGGGATCGTCAAAGAAATGTAGTCGCGCAATGTTTGCTGCTAGGTTTAGCAGCAGTGAAAACAGCGAGTCAGAGAATGACACTTGACAGACACTTGCAGGAGGTCGTCGGTTATAGTTCAACTGTCAACCTTCCAGTAAGTAACAATTTTAACAATGTTTCGTACCTTCAAACATATGAACAAACATAACTGCCATGCTGTTTGTGTCTTGTTTGCTTCTCAACGATAAATAGATTCATGGGAAAATCATTGTTCCTTGTTATTTTTACGAGCAAGACATGATTATTTACGCACTAGCTAGCCTAGGCCTAATGATGAAACTATTGGCATTATGGGCTGTTAATCTGGAGATACATTTATACAAGTTACTCATGCACGAAAGCTATCAAAACAATGTATTTCATATATTAGAGTGTAGCAAAAATAGTTATTAAATGTATACACAACGAATTTCGTGTTTTTGCTTGACGGTACTATTTTGGGGGTAGGGTAACGGAATCACCTATATTTCCGTTCAGCAGTTATGTATTCTAATACATTTTGTTTCCTAAATAACAAATATAAAGAACAAATTAATGTATAAATGGAACACGTGCAAATCGTTTTAACAAAGAAATATGTTAATTACATTCGAAAATATAAAAATATACACCAGAAATGCAATGTGTTTCGAACCAATATTTAATATCTGGTCATGTCAATTTAATTTAATTTAGGTGAAGTTTGACCTCATATGTGACATATGTGTACCTGGTGTATAAATAGATAATAGAAATGGCACCATAGTAATAACGGGATGTGTGGATGTCATAATTGATGACGAGCGCGAAAACCACCTTTTGCACATAGGGGCGTGTTATGTGAGTGTCGATTCCATGTTTCCAGTAACTTCTCCTCGAGGTTGTCCACCTAGATTATGATCCTAGATGTGTGTAGATATAATTTATCGAGTCAAACCTTTTACAGCATTCCGGGTCTGTTCTTAGCAAAAAACTGCATTTGGCCTCCTGGGTATTGCGCTATATTATAAAATACTGCTGCACCTACCCTTAAAACGCATATCATGAAATACAAGTCCAGTGCATATGGAAAATAGTGTACATTTTTGTTTTTATTTGATTACAGTATGTCGATAATGTTCATAATCCGTCGCTTGCAAATCAGCTAGGTTTTTTTTAGTTGATATTATCCGGGGAAAAGTTAGTTAGGGTTTATATTTATATTCTTTATAACAATAAAATATCAACGCCATATTCGTCGCCCATGTGCTGCATCGTGATGCCCGTGACTTCACAGACAACAAAAAAGATTAGCAGTTATCGTTCAATATGCAACCATGTGTTCAAATTATGTACTTTTGTCCACTTTTTAAATGTCAATTATTACTAATGTCCAGTGAGGTGAGTAGTCACAAGTGGCGCCATGCTACGGACAAATACAGTAACCTGTAGAGACAACAGCGGCGTCAACATAAACTACAATGCGGAAGAAATGTCTAGTTGAGAGTCGCTGTCAGTCATGTCTTATAAGTTGTGGAAACTTAAAGTTAGAACGACATGTCTCTTTATATGCATTGTATGGACATCTCGTCCAGGTAAGTGGACATATATTTATCTTTTCTTTGTATAATTTTTAGAAATGTTAACTTTTATAAGATTCGATCACATTATAATCATAAATTGAAATTCAGAGCAGACACAGACTGACAGAGCTGTGACCTTACCTTAGGCTTAGGATCTAGGTAAGACTCATATATATAAATAGAACACTCCAGTAGAACAAGATCGCTTGGCCGCTATCAGTTGACACATGATACTTTGAAGTCAACTTGGGCTGATGACAGCCATGCTATTGCACGGCAGAAAGCCTCTGCAGTTCCTGTATATTCATAGGACTGCACCAAGGTTTCTTCATAATTATCACGTTATTTATTTATTGACATTAGTTAGCCTGTGTTGTTTAATTGTGTACAATGTGTTCAAACAATTGCCTCACTAATATGCCAGTATGAAACAAATCAACAGGTTTATGCTTAGTATACAGTGTCTCACTGTGTGAGGGGTGAGTACAGCTTAGTACTATTTAATTTGTAATTCTACCAGATCCACAATTGCTGCAGTGTTTTACAAAAAAGTCATTTAACAACCAACCAACCGAAGTCCGTTCTCCAAAGACATTGGCGAGAACACCCACACCTATATAATTAATTACAATTTCACAGATTAAAAAACAGACCATCCAAAGTGGATGAGAGAATAGGGAAAACAACAACAAAAGAGAGCTGGCAACATTACTAGCAACAACAGTAGTAGAAAAGGCAGAAGGTAGAAAAGTAGTAATGTTAAGATAGTCAACTAATTAAGTATACTGTGTCAACAGTAATAACAATAAATAAATAAAATTAGGCAAACTACAACAAAATACCAGGGATGTCACAGATTTCCTTAAAATGACCACAGTTTCCCTTTCATGTCCCCCTAAACAGAATTAGTTTGGTCATTTCATGTATTATTGTTGGTCAGTTTGTATATGACAGTAATGTTTTAAAACTATTAATTCCTTAATTAATGGCAGTGGAACATAAATAGGTTTGCAAAGACTATAACCTAAGCTACCATGGTATGTCCCCATATGGATTAACGTTGCTCACATCAGTGTCAACCACCAAATTGTCCAGTATGTGGGTTCTATATAATCCGGGTCACAGTCCTTCCCCTAATGACTAAGCTATAGGCTACAGCCTATCCCACTGGATCATTATTCACATTGCCAAGGAACCACAGTGACAAATATTTAGATCCCTAACCCAACACCGTAGTCCAAGCATAAGCACAGATGAGAATGAGAAAATACAAAACGCTATAAAGGAAGTCAGTAAACGGGACTGTATAATTATGGGGGATTTTAACCATGGGCGTATACAGTGGAAATCTCTACAGAGTACTGGGAGTGAAGATCAAAAGTTTTTTTATTTAGTACAAGACAGTTTCCTTACTCAACATGTGTTAGAACCAACCAGGGGTGAGAACGTATTGGACATAGTTTTGAGCTCACAGAAGGAATTTATTGATAATGTCAGAATATGTGGGCCACTGGGGTGTAGTGATCACAACCAGATATATTTTATCATCAAAGTAAAAGGAGAACAGAATCGTAAAATACGGTACAGGAAACAATTTCACAAAGGAAGATATAAGGACATGAGGAAACATTTAGCAAAGATAGACTGGAATAACACACTGGAGAATAAGACAGCAACAGAATGTTGGAATATCTTAAAGAGGGACATTGACTGCATTGTCGAACAATTTGTCCCCTTGAAAAAACAGGGGAAACGGTCAAAAAAGAAACACTTATCAAAAGAAGCCATTAGAAAAATCAAATACAAGCAAACGATTTGGAAGACATATAGACATAATGGAAGTGAAGAAGACTATGCCATTTATAAAGAAGCACTTAACCAAGCTACAGCTGAAATTAGAAATTCAAAGAGAAGCTAAGAATAAAAATTTGCTTTTAATATAAAACATGACAGCAAGAGTTTTTATGCGTATGTTCGAAGTAAACAGAAAGTTCAGGATAAGGTAGGACCTCTAGAAGGTAGTGATGGAAACATAATAACAGAGGGATTCTTAATGGCAGAAAACCTAAATGAATACTTTAGTTCGGTGTTCACCAGGGAAGATACTAGTGCGTTACCAGTACCAGAGACTAAATTTGAAGGGAGAGAGTCAGACTATTTAGGACAACTAATTGTAACACCAAAATTGGTAGCTAAGAAAATAAGGGATATGAAGGCAAATAAGTCACCTGGAGTGGATGGGATTCCTCCTAAATTACTACTGGAAATTATAGAACAAATCAGCATACCACTTGCAACAGTGTTCAATTTGTCAATAGAGGAAGGAGTAGTTCCATTAGAATGGTAAGAAGCAAACATCATACCATTATTTAAAAAAGGATCAAGAAGCAAGTCAGAGAACTATAGACCAGTTAGTTTAACATCGGTGGTTTGCAAACTATTAGAAAGACTAATTAAAGATCACTTGGTGGATTTTCTTGTTAAAAATAACTTGATTAATCCATCTCAAAAAGTGTTTCTAAAAGCGAGGACATGCTTAACAAATATCTTATGTTTTTTGGAAGATGTCACAAAGTGGGTAGACGAGGGATCACCAGTAGATATAATAATACTTAGATTTTAAAAAAGCCTTTGACAAAGTGCCACATCAAAGATTACTACTTAAACTAAAGGCTCATGGCATAGGCAATGGTATGATTAACTGGATAGAAAAATGACTCATTGATAGAAGACAAAGAGTGGTAGTTGATGGGGAGGTTTCAAACTGGAAATCGGTTTTGAGTGGAGTACCGCAGGGATCAGTATTGGGACCTATTTTGTTCTTAATATATATTGATGATTTGGATGATGATATAACAAGCAAGGTGTTGAAGTTTGCGGACGATACAAAAGTGTTTAGAAAAATTGAAAGTGATGCAGATAGACAGCAATTACAAGATGATCTAAATAAGTTGAACGAATGGTCTGAGAAGTGGCAAATGCTGTTTAATTATGGGAAGTGTAAGTGCCTCCACACAGGACATGGAAATGAAGATGCACAATATACAATGGGTGCTACTGTACTAAATACTACCGTAAAGGAAAAGGACTTAGGGTTAACTATTAGTGCTGATATGAAGGTATCAGAACAGTGTGCAATTGCAGCAGCAAAGGGAAACCAAATTCTTGGATTAATTAGGCGAAATATAGTGTACAAGGAAAAAGAACTAATAATACCGCTGTACAAAACAATAGTTAGGCCTCATTTAGAATATTGCATACAGGCATGGAGGCCATATCACCAGAAGGATATTGATATACTAGAAAGAGTACAAAGAAGAGCAACCAAAATGATACAAAAACTCAGGAATATTAGTTATGAAATGCGTCTAAAAGAATGTGGATTAGTGGATTAACAACACTAGAAACCAGGAGATTGAGAGGAGATCAGATAGAAGTTTTTAAACTATTGAATGGGTATGAAAATATTGACAGAAATATTTTTTTCTCTGTCAAGGAAGAGAGAAGGACTAGAGGACATGGAATTACATTAGCAAAGAAGCAGTGTAGATTAGATATTAGAAAATTTTCATTTTCACAAAGAACAGTAAATGAATGGAACAGATTATCGGCTGATTGTGTAGGTGCTAGTAGTGTTAATATGTTTAAAAATAAAATTTACATGTACCTAAGAAGGGCTGGGTACATTTAGTTAGATAGGTTGGACTCTCGATAAGCCAAAGGGCTTCCTTGTCCACCTGCCATCTAGAGTTGATTCTCTAGGTGGCAATCTTGTTAAATCTTGTTAAACACAGTAAACCAACTCAAAACATTCAACAGCTTGTAATGGCTACCCTCTAATTAGTATGGTAAGTGCTGCTCACCATACTAAACAAGGGCAGCCCCGCAGAAGAACTCCAAGTCCGCTCTACAGCGTAGAGTAGTATTTTATTGTCATCGTGTACAGTGGCGTAGCTTATAGCTAGCATAGAAAAAGTAACATCGAAAAGTAACACGCAAGAACAATTCTCCTTCTGTATATATACCCTATAGAAAGAGGATATGACTGGCACAGGAAGTGTGGGGGACAGTGGATTATGATGTTCAATACTAGGAAGTGTGATGGGAAAACAGTATGAGACTACTACCAGGAATTGGGTGCAGGGATAATAACAGGATGCAACTCGCGGGTGCAGTACGTGGCTTATCTGTGACGCGAACAACAGACAGCGGCCTCCCACGCAGACCATTAATCACCCCACCCCCACGCTGTATGTTTTATGTACTAACCAAACACACTAATTAAACTACATTAATTAAACTACACGGTGACTGTACGTTACAAGCTGGCCCTGCTGCCCTACTCCAGACATTAATCATGAGCTGCCTTAACTAGGCCTAGGGCTAGGGGCACAGGGACACATATCCAAGTTATAAATTTCGTCTTAGCAGACTTTTTTACATTTATTACGATGCTCAAAAGTTCTGTTCTATATATCCTGCCAGTGAGTACAGCACTTTCTGCCATGCAAGTAGATGGCAGCCAATGGTCCACAGCGGCTTCAGTGCAGTGGGCCAGCTTGTCACTCTAGTCTATAGGAGAAAGATTAATGATCTAACTCTGTGGTAAGACTAAGACTATACCATGCTACGTCTATGGCCAAAAGCAGGGCTAGGATAGTTGAAACTAACCAGTAACACACATGCAGCTGTCACTAACACACATTTGACCTTACAGTAACACAGGACTGTAACCAACAGCTGCCTGGTGTCCATTTGAGTTACGAATATGAGGTAATGGCAGTGCTGTAACAAGTACTCCAGAAAAGTCACTAATTAAAAGTAAAAGTAACCTCGTAAAAAACTACTTAAGTAAAAGTACATGCCTGACTGCATATTGTGTTTTAACTAAAGGTGGTATATTTTTAATAAAGAATAACTATTTATTGTTATTTATTTAGTCTACTTTAATGCTGTTGATTGCACAACATAGACTCTCTAAATCTAACATACTAAGTTATGTTTGACCATCGTGATTGTATGTGAATTCATACATAAACGACAGTGTTGTTATGATTTGTATTTCATGATACCTACATTTTTCTGGAGTTATTATTAATAATGTCATGTTAGTGATGTTACCTATTTTGTTGTGCTTGCTTCATCCAAATAACTCCATCTCCATCTGATTAAATACCAAATAAAGAGGAAATATTTACAAATGGCACAGGGCATTGAGCATTGTATAAATTCTGGAAGGCACTGTTGACATACTATAAGCATACAATATATGAATTATATGTCACATCATACTAGCGCCACTGAGCTTGATTTACGAGGATATTGGCGCAAAAGAAGTTACTATTATTATTATTATTATATTGCACAATGTTGTAACGATGAACTTGTACCGTTATGCTTTCAGCACATACCAAGGCTTGGCACAGTGTGAAAGTGGATGTTCCGTCTGAGACATGGGAAGGGCACAAAGTCACATTGACTTGCACAGTTACCACCAGCGACAGCTACTGGGAGTTTTTGTGGTATAATGGGAGTAAACATAATCTGATATATTTCTGTGACAGCGATGGTGACAGTACAGCCTACAATAGCAGGTGTACGGGACGACTGGACGGAAAGGTTCACACACTCAGCATTAGCTCGACAACTGTGGCAGATGAAAACACATATATTTGCAACGTTGGCACTGTAGATGGCTCAGCAGATCTAACAGTGAATGGTGAGTTCACAACAAAACACTGAAATTGTCAAAACAAGTATCACTTAGTGCAATTGTGTGTGGTCAGTTGACACTAATGTTGTATTTTTGTTTTTTTAATCAGGGAAAACGTGTTTCAAAATTTTGCTTGAAACGTTTTGTGTATTGTGAAGAAACTGTTAAGTATTATATAAAATTACTATTATTTTTATCAAGTTATTGTTAGTATTGCATGCTGTGTAGATACTGATCTACAATAGCTAGTGTAAAATGTTATTCCTTGCTTATGTTGTTTGACTATGTAATCCATTGGTCTGATGGGCCAATGGACTTAATGACTTCATTCTTGCGCCATTAGTGCCCATATCCAAGAAACCATTTAGGATATCTTTTTTTCCCGAATTTTGCATGTAAGGATGTATCTTAGGGTACTAACACTATGCATGATAAATTGTTGTTTGACTAAGTCATGCACCCTAGGGCCCTCAGGGGCCTCAACACTGGTAAATAGTCACAGTTAGCCATTTAACAAAACATGATTGACTGCTGTCATATTAACCATGGTCAACCATGGTAGTTGATGTTCGACCATTGTAGTTGATTATCAACTGTGGTAGTCGCTGGTAAACCATGTTAGTTGATATCAACTACCAAAGTTGACCATCTCCTACACTGGACAGCCATCAACTACCATGATTGACCATCAACTGCCAGTGTAGTTGATGGTCAACTGTGGTAGTTGATGGTAGACCATGGTAGTTGGAGATCGAACATGACATTTGACAGTTGATGTATCCCAGGACAACTTGTGATACAACATTAGACTTGATGATTTATTTGATGTACTAAATACATCGATTGGATAAACTGCAATTGCATTGATATGGAATATTTGTTCCTGGTTCCAAGATTTGTTTTTTTGTAAGAAATTAACTTACCTTCAAGAATAATTTGTGAAACATACTACGTGTGAAGCTCTTATTGTTTCAGTGAGACCAGAAGGAGTATCTGTGACTGGCCTTGGTCAATGGGTGACAGAGAACACTGAGGTGGAGGTGACTTGTAACGTGAGTCGAGTGAAACCCGCAGCAGACATCTACTGGAGGAAAGGACTCAAAGGCTCACTGCAGACAGGAACTAACTCAAATGGGACCAACTCGGATAACAAAACCTTTCACCTTCAGTCCAGGTACAAAGAGTCCTTCAGTCGCAGTGAACACAACACAAAGTTGTATTGTCTCGTCACCCGACGTGAAGACAGCACTGATGTCTGGGCCGCAGCAAGTCAGACAGTCAGTGTGGCATGTGAGTAGACTGTTTTAATCATCAATGATTAAATGATTATTTATAAATATGATGATTATTTGTATATATGGATGAATAACGTTTCAAGCACAGTGTAATAGGTATCATTTGTTGAATGTTCCAGGATAGCCCATTTTTAGTCATTTGGGCCGACGGTCCAATGGACGGTCCACCCAATGGACTTATGGCATCATGGAGTCTGCCATGCGCTGTTAGCTGTCATATCTAAGAAACCATTGAAGATCTGTTTTTTTCTTCAAAATTTGCTTATATGTTTCTTAGGACACTGTACATAAATGTAAATTTGAATGACACATGTTTAAGCCTCCTAGAGCCATCGACTAATCTAGGGCCTAAAAATGTACATTTTAAGTTTTACTATTTTATTCAAAAACGTTTCTGAAACTTTTCCTTGTATTTTGCATAGACACATCTGTGGGTATTTTCTTTGTACACAAGACATTTTTAATTCTCTTGTCTTTTGTAATGACATATCCTGGCATCTCCAAAAAAGCAAAAAGTTAAAAGTTTGCCTGTTTCTGCCTGGGCTTTTAGTAGAACTCAGATCACAAACTCTTGTGGTGACTGTATATTGGGGCAAGTAATTGCTCTGGTAGTGGTAGTGGTTGTACAAATAACCCAGTAGATCAATGTTAAACTGGGCAGTTGTTGACTGCATATTTTAAGCTATAGTTGTACCAATGATTTTATATACAAGTTCTGTTTATTTCTGATCATTACTTAATTTTCTTAAAAATGATATGCCCTTGGTGTCTACTGGTTAGAAATATTATTGTGTTATGTTAGTAACAATTAAAAAGATAGACAAGTAAAATTCTAGACAACCATAGAGTGAATATTCATATATACTTTATTGATATTGCCTGCAGCACAATATGGCTGTGTTTCTGGTAATATCATATGAATAACCAGAACAAATGTCAACTGAGTGATTATGGTGAAGATACTACAATTTGTATATGAATAAGGAGACCTCGGGACCTCCCAAAAAGCTACATGTCAACATTTGTTGTTGTCTGCCTGAAGAAAATAATTGCTTATTCAAGACTATCTGGTTTGACCCCAACTCTGGAGGCTAGTTGGCCTGCCATGAAAGCATAGCTTATTGGGATTCCATCAATTAAACCTATCTTCAAAACTATTGATTTTCTGTAAATTCAAGTTAAGTTTATTCTTAAAAACGGTGTGACTGGTTTTCTGAATGACCATATAATGAAATATCATACACTCTAATGACATCAACTGCATTCTGATAACTTGGCTGGCTTAGTGGATTTGCCGTTGATAAGTCCATCTTGACTAAAAAAAACACCAATGACCAGTCCTGTCACTGCATTCTTCTTCTTCTTCTTATGGTTAGCTCATCATTCTGTGTTAGACACATATTTGTGACTAGAGTATTGTCGAGCTTGGTTTTTTAGAGGTGTCCTTCTTTAGAATTAGTGAGTCCACTACAGGTTACACATTTACCCCTGTGTGGGATCTTTTACTTCCCCTGGCATAGACACCAGATAGAAGGGACCACCGGCTTTTAGTGTCGCTTCCGAAAGACACAGGCAATGTGAGGTGAACGAAATTGCCTAAGTTTCCAAACGGCGGTAGGTGGGATTGAACCACCGTCCCCTCGATTGACAGTCTGGCGCTCTACCGCGCGACCACCGCTCCCCACATTCACACAGTTTGGCTGTGTTTCTAGTCATCTCCTGTGGATAACCAAAGAAATTATCCTTAAAATGATGTGACTGTGATGTCAGCTGTTTATAGATATATAGTCACCTGTAAGTGACAATTGACAGAGATAGAAAGTTAATATTCTAGACAACAATAGAGTGAAAAAAATATACACACGAAAGTGTTTCTCCTGCTATGATGAGTGAGATGGACCACCTACCTGCTTTTCTAATCCACCTCACACAAAATTTGCCAAAATTGTCAACTCATACCTATTTCCTGCTATAGATATGTTAACATACTGCTACCTTGTAGATATGCATTAGTTTCCTCTTCGTATAACAGGGAATGCATTACAAAACACATCAGAATCCACCATTTTGAAGGTAGTTTTAAATATAATTCCATGGGGCCATTCATCCAGACCAACATACTGTCACTCAGCTCAACCTACCACCATTACTCAGGAAAACACTGCACTGTATTGATATTGTCTGCTGTTTTCACACATTTGGCTGTGTTTCTGGTCATCTCATATGAGTAACCGTAGAAAACAGCAATTACATGATTACGGTGACGTATGATGGTGACTATGACATCAAATCACTTTTATTCATAATTGCCAACTCACTGTATAGTCCAAAGAATATCAGGACCAGTTGAACAATTTTTATTACTTTCATCTGAATGTCCAATGGACTTATGACATCACTGTGTCACCACCTTCTGCCATCCGCCATTACCTCAGAGATCTCAGATACCATTGCAGATCGATTGTTCACATTTTGGACAGATGTTTCATACGTTACTGTCATTATTTATATTTATATATTTATATGATTGATTCGTTTTAAAGGCTCTTATGGTTATCTAGGAAGATGTTCGGTTTGTTTATTTTTTGGTCACATATTGTTCTGTAGCTTTTTCTATACATTTACAAATTTGCATAGACGTATCTGAGGGTATAATTATTGTACACAAAAATGTGTATGCTTTCTGTAAGAAATTAACTTATTTGTGAGTGTGACTTTGTGATACATACAATGTTTTAACCCATCAGTTATAGGTATTGATCACATACTGGTGTCACATGTGATGGCTCATATTTCAGTGGGATAATTTGGTTGTACAGTCTGTCGGGCAGGCTGGTCTGGTGGTATTTCACTGTAGTGATTAATTTATGGATATCCCAGCATTCCTCTTCATTGTCTATTCCTACAAGGCACTGCCTTTGTACAACGTGTCAGTATGATGTCTTGATGATGTATGTCCTGTAAATGTTTGGTAAATTACTAGTAGTAGTCGTGTTTAAAGAATCCAAAATGTACATATTACAAAATGGTGCATGGTATTCCGACAATTGTGAAAAAATTACTGGATGCACAGATGTAAATTCCCTTTCCAATTGCATTGATGCTTATTATTTTGTTATATATATATATATATATATATATATATATATATATATATATATATATATACATATATATATATATATATATATATATATATATTCTCTGTATGACCTGTTTAGTAGTATTGTGTTTCGGTTTCAGACCCGCCAAGTACAGAAGTTACTCACACAACTTCCTGGAATCCAACTGAAGGGAACGATATTACATTGAGATGTGATATTAAAGACGGCAGACCTATAAATGACATCAAGAAGGTGACATGGAAGAAAGGAGACAAGACACTTCCTACCTCTAGTCACTACCAACTCAGTGACAAAGTGTTGACAATAAGGTCACTTGACCACACTGTGGACGATGGTCACTACTCTTGTGCTGCACAGAATGAGGCAGGGATGGGAGATTTCAGTGCAAAGTTTCATTTGTTGGTGAATTGTAAGTTAATTTAAATACAATACTACAGTACTGTAGTGATGGAACAAAGTGAAGAAGCACAAATAAAAATGCATAACAAGAATAACGAATGTCTTAAAACTTAAACATTTGTCATTGAAGGGTGTAAAATTAGTATGGACATACAATTCAGAGTGAATGTTATTAAGAGTTACAGCTAATTATTGTTTTGCATAGTTTTATACCATTAATTGTATTACTTATTTATACAATAGTATACACTGTATTGATGCTGTTGTACATATGTTTTAGATAAACCGACTGTGGCAGTGGTTACACCTGACCCAGTGGTAGAAGGACAGTCAGTGACCATCACGTGTCAGTCACAAGGGGCAAGACCAGCAGTGACAAGTGTCACATGGAAGAAAGGTCAAAAGGTCATTAGTGTGACCACTGACTCAAAGTATACTGGAGGAACTGTCCAGACACCATCACTGACCACTGGGTCAGTCTTGAAGACAGATGCTGGAGAGTACACGTGTCAACTGGGCAATGACGTGGGACACGGCACTGGGTCTGTCACACTGGAAGTCTGGTGTAAGTAGTTAGTGTCGTCAAGTTTTAGTACAGTATTAATTATGTCATACTGATTAAAGGTTTTAAACAGAACATAAATAAATAAATAAATATAAATAAAATAAACTTATATAGCGCCAAATCTAGCTTAAAAACTATTCAGGGCGCTTTACATATAATGTGACTTAGAACTTGTATGCAGGAGCAACTGTTAGTACATTGTGAGTTTCCAAACATGTATTACTGGATGTTGTATGGCATCATTTACTGCACATTGCCGTGTAGTGTGAGATTTTGTTTGGGATGGTTTCGGGCAATAATAAAAACCAGCCTGGATATGCCTTTGTCAGGACACCTTATAAGCACTGTAATACGTTAACTAAATTGTTGTGACCAAACCTGCCTGGATATGCCTTTGTCAGGACACCTTATAAGCACTGTAATACGTTAACTAAATTGTTGTGACCAACACCACTACTATAGTGGGAGATTACACAATAGCCTGTATAAGCAAATATTATACAGCATTAAAGTCTGTGATGCAACTGTTACTGTGCTAAATGTGTCTAAACATTGATGGCTTGGCTTGCTATGATATCACCCTGCTGGAAACATTTATTGAACAGTTTGAGAGTGAAATGTATTACTGCTGTAACAGGACATTTAAAAGGCTGGGTCTTTATTTTAAGACATTAATATACATCAATTATTACCTTCAGATAAACCATACGGTCAAGCTACAGTTGACCCAGAAGATGTCACCGTAGCTGTGGGTGGACAAGTGTCATTGACCTGTCGTGCCCCAAGTGAGTCTGGCCACCCGACAGCTTCCTGGTTCATGTGGAGCAAAGACAACAGTGACTTCAGCAGCAACAGAACAACAGACTCTCTCAGACTGACACCTACTGAGGTGACAGACTCTGGGAAGTACTGGTGTAGGGCCGGCAACTGGATTGGACAGAGTGACCACTCAGACTGGACCACAGTGACAGTGCAAGGTGAGTGACTGTGACAGTGCAAGGTGAGTGACTGACAGTGCAAGGTGAGTGACTGACAGTGCAAGGTGAGTGACTGTGACAGTGCAAGGTGAGTGACTGTGACAGTGCAAGGTGAGTGACTGTGACAGTGCAATGTTAGTGACTGTGATGGTACCATGTGAATAACTGTGATAGTGCAATGTGAGTGACTGTGATGGTACCATGTGAATAACTGTGATAGTGCAATGTGAGTGGCTGTGACAGTGCAATTTGATTGACTGTGACGGTGCAATGTGAGTGTCTGTGATGGTGCAATGTGAATGACTGTGGTGGTGCAATGTGAATGACTGTGACAGTGCAAGGTGAGTGACTGTGACAGTGCAATGTGAATGACTGTGACAGTGCAAGGTGAGTGACTGTGACAGTGCAAGGTGAGTGGCTGTGACAGTGCAAGGTGAATGATTGTAATGGTGCCACGTGAGTGACTGTGGTGGTGCAATGTGAATGACTGTGATGGTGCAATGCGAGTGACTGTGATGGTGCAATGTGAATGACTGTGATGGTGTAATGTGAATGACTGATGGTGCAAGGTGAATTGTTGTGACAGTGCAATGTGAGTGAATGTAATGGTGCAATGTGAGTGACTGTAATGGTGCAATGTGAGTGACTGTGATGGTGCTATGTGAATGACTATGATGGTGCAATGTGAGTGGCTGTGACAATGCAATGTGAGTGAATATGATGGTGCAATTTGAATGACTGTGATGGTTCAATGTGAGTGACTGTGATGGTGCAATGTGAATGCCTCTGATGGTGCAATGTGAATGACTGTGATGTTGCAATGTGAATGATTGTAACGGTGCCATGTGAGTGACTGTGGTGGTGCAATGTGAATGACTGTGACAGTGCAATGTGAATGACTGTGGTGGTGCAATGTGAGTGACTGTGACAGTGCAATGTGAATGACTGTGACGGTGCAATGTGAGTGACTGTGATAGTGCAATGTGAATGACTGTGATGGTGCAATGTGAGTGACTGTGATGGTGCAATATGAATGAATGTGACAGTGCAATGTTAGTGGCTATGACAGTGCAATGTGAATGACAGTAATGGTGCAATGTGAATGACTGTGATGGTGCAAGGTGAGTGGCTGTGACAGTGCAAGGTGAATGACTTTGAGGGTGCAATGTGAATGACTATGATGGTGCAATGTGAATGGCTGTGACAGTGCAATGTGAGTGAATGTGATGGTGCAATGTGAATGACTGTGATGGTGCAATGTGAGTGACTGTGATGATGCAATGTGAATGACTATGATGGTGCAATGTGAGTGGCTGTGACAGTGCAGTGTAAGTGACTGTGATGGTGCAATGTGAATGAATATGATGGTGCAATGTGAATGACTGTGATGGTGCAATGTGAGTGGCTGTAACAGTGCAGTGTAAGTGACTGTGATGGTGCAATGTGAATGACTGTGATGGCGCAATGTGAATGACTGTGATGGTGTAATGTGAGTGACTGTGATGGTGCAATGTGAGTGGCTGTGACAGTGCAGTGTAAGTGACTGTGATGGTGCAATGTGAATGACTGTGATGGTGCAATGTGAATGATTGTGATGGCGCAATGTGAATGGCTGTAACGGTGCAATGTGAGTAACTGATGGTGCAATGTGAATGATTGTGATGGTGCAATGTGAATGACTGTAACGGTGCAATGTGAGTAACTGATGGTGCAATGTGAATGATTGTGATGGTGCAATGTGAGTGGCTGTGACAGTGCAATGTGAGTGACTGTGACAGTGCAATGTGAATGACTGTGACAATGCAATGTGAGTGACTGTGATGGTGCAATGAGAGTGAATGTGACAGTGCAAGGTGAGTGACTGTGACAGTGCAAGGTGAGTGACTGTGACAGTGTAAGGTGAGTGACTGTGACAGTGCAAGGTGAGTGACTGTGACAGTGCAAGGTGAGTGACTGTGACAGTGCAAGGCGAGTGACTGTGACAGTGCAAGGTGAATGACTGTGACAGTACATGGTGAGATATTCTGTGAGTGCCAAGTAAGTGACTGTGACAGTACAATGATCACAGAACCAGGTTCAATAAATGTGGATGTTCATAGGTGTGGTTGAGTTTAACAATGTATGTTTGCACACATCTATGATATCTTTCTTCATCCAGCTCCAGCCAGGGTCGAGTTTCCTCGCACTGTCAACACCCAAAGGAATCCAGCGTTTGATGACACTGACTTCAACATGACATGCACAGTGCCAGGCAGTGGCGACCTGATGGTTCAGTGGAACAAAGACGGGATGTCGGTTGACACAGGTGATTTTGCTGTCATCAGTGTCAGAGTGACAGGTGGAAAGTACATGTATGGACAGACACAAGCCAAGACCAGTACATTCATGTGGAAGGTGACAAAGAGGGCGAAGTATTTCATCTGTAGCAATATCACCCACTTTGATGGCAACTATACCTGTGCAGTGTCTACACAGACGGCTGGTGCAATGACTCATGACGAGTCCAAGGCATTTATTGTCAATGTTCAGTGTAAGTTTGTATTAAGTATGTTTTAGGCAAGGTCTACATATTACACCATATTTGACACTTGCTGTGCAAGGAGTCATAACATGTCACGTCACAGTTTACAGTTTCACTCAACTAATTAAAATATGCAGACTTATTGAAAATATGTAATTTACATATCTCAAACGTTGAAGTAGTTTACATATCTTAAGGGTTAGAGCCATGTCTCTGTTCTTTCGCTCTGAATAAATATGCTTAAACCTTTCTTTTGTAAAAATGCTGTCTCTCTCTCGCTAAAACGTTCAAAAACTGCATTACATTGTTTATGTGTGTCCCAGAATTACATCAGCAATTACAACATGATACAACATAATGTTAACATGTTACTCAATGCATGCATAGCCTTATGGGATATCGACCCTTCCCCATTCTCCACCTGATGGTCAAATTTAGAAAATCTCTCAATCTACAAACCATCCACATGGGCTCACTAGATAACATGCAAACATTCATCCTTATACTTGCAAAACCTAAGGAAATATGTGTATGTATATACACATCATATATATATATATATATATGTACAGCATATATATATATATATATATACAGCATATATATATATATATATACAGCATATATATATATATATATCCTGCGTATATACATACACATATTTCCTTAGGTTTTATAAGTATCAGGATAACTGTTTGTATATATATATATATATATATATATATATATGTATATATATATTGTATATATATATATATAATGTATACATATATATATATACTGTATATACATGTGTATGTATGTATGTATTATATATTATGTCACAACTAAATTGGGATTAAGATGGGTTAAGATGAAACGTATTTATTGATAACAATCTATAATATGACAGCTGTTGCTCCAGCTAGATCTTAATAATGATGTGTACTTGTATATTTTCTTGGAGAGCATGTTGATATTGTGCTAAGAGGTAAAACTGCATCTTAGACCATACATAATTATATAGTTTGATGTTGATGCAGTCATGTCACATATATGTTTACAAACATTCTTATTGTCACGTTCATCAACAGATGAGGCTCACTGGTCCTCCGGCCCTAGAATGACAGCTGCTGCTCCAAATGACACGTCCAAGGAGATTGTGTGTTCTGTGTGCGCCAATCCACAGCCAACGTATCTGTGGACATTCAGGAATAACAGTCTGCGAGATGGAATCCAAGTAGCGAGAAACACTCTCATCCTGGATCGTGTTACAAGGAATGACTTTGGTGTCTACCAATGCACGGCTCATAATAGCGTCAATGGGGAAGACAGAACAACTGTCTTTGAGATCAACCTGGTAGAGAATGGTACGATTTATTAATGTATATGTGCTATGCTTGTGTGTTTTTACCGGGTATATCATGAAAAGTTCCAAAATTTCAACTCAGACGAAACGTCAGTGTGACTCGATTTTTTACTTGTCATTTAAGATATTTTCTTTATTATATGATTGAATTTTAATAAATCCTAGTAATCTTCTAATTACCCACACACTTGCAGTTATTATTAGACTAAGTTCTGCACTAACCATTTGAGTACTACATTCCTGATCAGCTCTGACTACTGAATACTGCTTTCATTCCTGGTGAATGTGTAAGACAAGATTTGAGCAACAAACATGCTTTTTATGACAAGGAATACTGTACATTTTCAGAAATATGACAATCAGCTATTAAAATTCAGGCATACCATTTTACATTTCATCAGTATGTTAACTGCAATCCAAGATGGCTACCAATATTTTTAAATGTTCACAGTTGTGGCACTTTTGTTTCTAATTCTGTCACTAACTTTGTTAACATCATCATTATTTCAGTGTTCCGACAAAGATCCTTCGCCAAGACTATCAAATAATTTCCCCAAAACTTGTGATGGCTAGTTGAAGTATTGCGGCCACCGTACATTTTGAGAATCCATTATTAGAAAATACAACATTAATACCTTCAATGCCGAATAACCAACCTCTCATACTTAACCATCACAGAGAAGGCAGCCAGACATTTGGCCTGTCGTAGTGGAATATATAGTGTGATGTAGTTAATTTTACATGAATATTTGTTGTCTCCAACAAATTATTTAATTGCAGTGTTCTGTGCTGTGCGTTTATTTGATATTGTGTACCTTTGGCAGAAACCTATAAGTGGTATTAAGTATGAACTGTATTTACTAAGTTACTTGCTACCAGTTATATTTTTATAATGTTTTGTGTTTTGATTTCTCATTTCAGGCCCAGCTAGGGAACCACTTGGTTTCACAATCCTGAGTAACCACACATCAGTCGCCCTCACCCTTCAGTGGCGCCCTGGATTTCACGGTGGCCACCCTCCACATACATTCACCCTACAGTACAGGGCTGACATGGAGACTCTGAGAACTTGGAGAGACATGTTCAGCCACATAACAGATGAAGAGACCTGGTATCAGGCGACTGTGACAGGTCTAAGGCCTCGGACTGAGTATGTCTTCTCTCTCTATGCTGAGAACAGTCGACCACCGACCCAAGGAACAAGCAGAAGTGGCACTGTCAAACAGACTGGCAGCACCACAGGTAGGACTGATGGGTGGGAGGGAGTTAGTGGGGGGAGGAGGGAAGAAAGGGATGTAGGGCAGTCAGGAAGATGTGCAAGTAAATATGGAAGAATATATATTGTAATAATTATTGTTGCTTTCTGTTCACATATGCACCATTATTATGATGTCTGTTTCATGTTTTCTATAATTTTTGCTGCAGCATTGAAGGTAGACAGGTGGTACACGCCAACTAGTTGAACACTTTAGTCAGCTGTTTTGACTTACCTGGTCATCAACCTAAACGTGTTCATGGGACACACCTTGTAATCATTTTTAATTAAGTAGGTAAAATGATCATTATAACATAAGTTATACATGCTTGCTGAACACAGCAAAATTGCCAAGTCAACATCTTTCAGTATTCGTATATCAATACAAAAGAGGGCACTCTTTGCAAATAAAAAACAAAGGTGACAAATAAAATCTGGAAAGTAATTCAGTTTTGACAATACTTAAAATGTGTTACTGGTGATAATAAAATAGGCAGTCCAGTCGACGGGTTGTACAATATGCTTGTTTAATGGAATATGCTTTAATGTGGAGTGAATTGCAACTGGTAAAGTAAAGGTAAAGGTAAGTTCTTATATAGCGCAGTATCCACTCCTTAGGATTGCTCAAAGCGCTTAATATGGTACAATAGTGATGTTCATCTAGTCAACCTAATGTTGACTGAATTTGAAATGTTGTGTGATATTATGTCACATAATATTTGAAATTCATGTAAATATTGGCATGTAGTGTTTAGCTCGCATGCAACGGGCACATGTCAGTATGGTAGTAAAGACAACTTCTGAGTGAATAGCAATGGAGATTCTTGGCGAACCAATTATTGGTGGCTGTGCTTGTAGTCATCTCATATATGAATACCAAATAAACTGCCAATTGTATGATTACGTTGAAGAGACGTCATCTGAAAATAAATTTTCATTTTTTATTCGGTGGTCATTTTGAATTTGTTAAATGGTGGACACTGAAAACCACTGTTTCTGTATATCAGCTGCTAAACCCGGAGCCTGGTGATTTAGCTCAATTCAGGGGCAAGGAATCCAATGGGGTAAACATTACAGTCACCTAAGTGTAATGAAATTACTGGGTGTTTTATGACAGTTGTGCATTTTAAATATGAAGACTCAACCACAATCTCACCATCACGGTAGCAATTATTTTGTGTGTATTTGGGATACATAAATATGTTCTGTTCGTGATCCTGATTTTACTAACAGCATCGATGCTTAAACATCGTTGGAGGAACATTTTTTATCTAGCTAGCATGTCACGAATGAAATCAATTTGCTTCAACCATTATGTTAATTATGACTGGTTCACCTGATAAAATACTAAATGCACATATGCACGGCGCTCAAGGCTTATATATCCTCTCAGTTGTATTGCTTGGGTGAGGAACTTGTTGAACCTTCTCTTTTTTTACATTCTCTCTTTATTTAATCCTCTGCGTGTATTAACGTTATTCAAATATTGGTTTGTATTATATATATACTATATATAATATATATATCAAGCAAAAATATTGCGTAATAAGGTCAACCGAGCCGCGTCGAAACTTAATTATAATTTTTACCAAACACAAATTGCAGCAATGCATGAATCGGGATCCCACGATTGGTGGAAGCATATGAAAACAATAATGGGACTTAAAACAAATGGCAATTCATGCATGCAAGGTCTAGCTAACAAAACAACGGATGGTGATTGTGGCTTACTGGCCAATACAATGAATGATTTCTTTGTGTCTGTGAGTGACCATTTGCCTCGGTTAAATAAGAACCACAAGGTGTTCGACGTTAACGAGGAACTGCCGGATCAGTATGTGATAAGCGTATATACTACTTTTAAAGCTTTGGAGAGTGTTAAAGCCAACAAGGCTACTGGGCCTGACAACATCCCTGCATGGGTGTTAAGAAACTATGCAAATGTTCTCGCCCCTCCATTAACTGCTATTTTTAACAATTCACTAAGAAAAGGTGTACTCCCTATGGAATGGAAAATGGCCAATGTAATACCGTTGCCTGTGTCGATTGAAAAAGACATTAGACCAATTTCAGTAACTCCAATAGCTGCCAAGGTGTTTGAATCAATAATAATGAAATGGGTGGATGAAACAATTGAAGGTGAAATTGATGCTAAGCAATTTGGATGAATTAGCGGAACGTCCACAACAGATGTTCTTGTCGAACTGGTTCATATGTGGTATAAGGTGACAGATAAATTGAATTCTTATGTCAGAGTTGTAATGCTAGACTTTAGTAAAGCGTTTGATCTTATTAATCATCATTTGTTGCTAGATAAGCTACAATCGTATGGGTTGCCCGCACATATTTTAAGATGGATGGCAACATTTCTATTAGACAGAACTCAACGAGTAAAAATAGGAAATGAATATTCCCATTCTGGTCATCCCAATGGGGGAGTACCACAAGGGACATTGTCTGGACCTAAATGTTTCCTTGTTTACATAAATGATTTAAGAACGACTGTTCCACTATATAAGTATGTAGATGATAGTACGTTATTTGAAATATGCGACAGAAAGGGTGTATCTGTCATTCAAGAGTCGGTTGATATTGCTGCTAGATGGACAGAAAAGAATGACATGAAAATTAATTCCGAAAAATCAAAATAAATAATCATTAGTTTTGCACAAGATGGCAATTTCAGAAGCACTATCCCGAATATAAAAATTGATGGGAGGGATGTAGCACAAGTTTGCCATGCCAAACTATTAGGTGTGACCATTTCTCAGGATCTGACATGGAACAAACACGTAGATACTATTGTGAAAAAAGCTGGTAAACGCTTGTACATGTTATATCAGTTAAAGCGTGCAGGGATTACACAGAAAGATCTTGTCAGTGTATATGTTAGTGTGGTGAGACCAGTTCTAGAATATGCATGTCCTGTATGGCACACTAACTTGCCCCAATATTTGTCTGACAATATTGAAGTTATACAAAAAAGGGCATTAAAATGTATTTTTCCTGGATTGGGTTACGCGGAGATACTAAGACGTGTTAACCTGGATACGTTGAATGTAAGACGGGAGAGCATTTGTCAAAAATATTTGGATAAAATTAAAGTCGGCACACATAGATTAAATTATCTGCTGCCTGACAAAAGACATACCGAGTATTATATTAGACAAGAAAATGGGTACCCGTTACCAGTTACTAGAACAAATAGATTCCGTAACTCCTTTATACCGTGGGCTTTATACAACTGTCAGTAAAAAGGTTATTAGTACGGTATGATTTGCGGTATCAAATGTATTTCTATTGTATTTGTATGATGTTTTGATGAGTCAATTGTAACCTATTGTAATGTCAATCCAACTCAGTTGAGTTGCTAATAAAACTTGTGTTATTATTTATTATACCTGATATATTCATTATGATAGATGTAACTGTTAACTTGATACTATGGCGTAACTGTTAACTTGTTACTATAGCATTTCTTTGGAAAAGCATTGGGATGAATGTTTATACTTTCTTTGCAGCACCTCCTCAAGTTTATCTTGCGAATGTCAAGCTGGAAGAGGATCAGATGATTGTTACGTGGTCATATATCGAACACAGTATGCGACGTAAGAGATCTACATCTCCGTCTGTGTCAATCGTAATCTACTATCAGCCGGATGGTGGAGAAGAAGTACATTATCCACCAGAGGGACGTGTGCCAGCCGAGGAACGAGAAGTGATCATCAATGGAAGGTTTGATGTAAAAGCCAAGTACAAAGTGTGGTTGAAGGTTTATGAAGGTGGACTCGCTGTTTCATCCCTACAGACAAAGCCACTTGATGCAGCTGTTGAAATAGGTACAGTATATCATCTAGTAGCCTACATATTTAACATGTTTGTTTAATTTAAATCATATTTATTGATTTACGTATACAGAGTATACACATTGTTAGTCATTGTTTTATATATATTGATCATATTTATTTGCATTATTATGTACATCATAGATAATTAGAGGTCGATTATTATTATGTAGTAGTTAGGGCATCCGGTTGCTTCAACAAGTTTAGTTTTTACTGAATTATGGCATTGGTTGTTACCATCTGCACCTTGCTCATTGCATTATACTGCTGTATATGTCCAATACATTCCAATATTATAAAACTATATACTGCATGGATCACTGTAAACACGTATGTATAACCTAACTTGAAATTTCAGTTTAGCCCCACATTTATATATCACTAAAAAGGAACATATTAAAATGATCAAATTCAAAGAAGTAATAATTAGTCTGAGTACGTGGCATGTTTGTAGACACAGAAGTCAACAATTCAGGCATGATTGTGGTTGCTGCTAGTGCTAGTGTTGGTACACTGGTTGTTGGGATTATTGTCGGCCTCATTATCGGCATTGTGTGTATGCGTCGAAGAAGACAGTCAGCAAATAACGGTATGCTATTGTCTTGAATATAACAACGTTAAAATGTTTTAGTTTAGCTAAGTATTAGTCCACGGCCCAAACCTGCTGTCGGTACCACATGAATGGCCTGATCTAGTTTTGATTTTTTGAAATAATCCATGTCTGCTGAACACAATTTGCTATGATAACCATTATGGTGAAGCAACTAAATGGTGAATCTAAATAACGTCGTCACGTAAATCACTGATTTACGTGACGTAATATTCTGTGATACAAGGGTTTCAAATATTGAATTGTTTTAATTCTCCGTCTCTCACGTCCACCATTTGTAAATATGGCGGTCGTCAGTAGAAATGCTAAAATATCTCAAAATACCAACATCACATACAGCAGTTTCGTTAATTGTCTTCCATATCTTGATGGATAACGATATCAAAAAATTTACTTTTAATCTTAACGACATCCGTATCCGTATATAGGCCAAGTTTAAACGTAGTGGCGGGCTAAGCTTATCATGTTCATGTTTTAATATATGCAATCTAGAATCGTGAAGGTGATGCCAACATTTTTAGACTGGACGATATAAATTGTTTTACTTTCTACATTGGACTTTCAAACACCCCCCATTTTATAATATACGCCTTTTCTAATGACGGTGAAGTTTATAGACACACTTTTCTGTCAAAAAGTAATATTTTAGATGTGAAGATGTATTGTATTGTATAACTTGTTAACTTCATCGATATTCATATACCTGCCGCTTAAGGAAACGCCATGTTTCCGTATCACAAGAAATACACAATCTAGATTGTGTTATCCCCAAATCTTAAGGTCTACAATCTCTTGAAGCTGGTGTCAAAATAGAACTTTCTGGAAGGAAAGATTTTAAAGTAGAGATCTGCTAGTAGACATGTTTTTAAACCGAGCATAATGATTTCTTGCCAAAACGTCTGGTAGACCGCACAAACACATGAAAACATAAACACAATGTCACAATTATACATGGTCTATTCAGTCGACATATTATGAAAGAGAAATCACATGCAAACCAACATTTACGCTTCCATGACAGGATGTCTTTTTAAACACAACGTATAAGTACCTCATTACTTGAATGGCAGTCGTGATTAATATTAAATAGTTGTATTAATACATCGAGTACATACACCTTTCCAAAATATTATGTAATACATATTTTATTTAAGCCTTTGTTCATGTCTGTTTCAGATGATGTTGGTGAAATGAGGTTAGTAATATTCTACTCTGTATGTCAGGCCTGGATATTCGTGATCATAGATTTGTCCAACGGACAAGTAGAACCAGCTGTTCAGTTATCCGTGAACAGTGATTTTTCCATGATTAACAACTGTTTCGAAACATATTTCACCGCATATAGTTTTGTTATTGCTAATTAAGATCACTATTATTGCTTAGAGCACTGTCCCTGGTTTTGTCTGCCTCTGAACGCCGACCTATCTACTGGATGTATTTGCTGTTTACACCGTCATATTTTGGTTATACGTTTGACGACTTTAGCTTCAACGTCAAGCAATTCCATTGAACCAGTTCAGATTTCTTCGACTAATGAAAGTGTTAGAGAACGGCTAACGAAGTAGGCCTACTAATGTTCTAACTATCCTGGCTCTAAATATTTATTTTTCCAATTTCAAAATCAGGGGTCCCGGAATAGAATGAAGACTTAACAGTGTTACAGTAACCATAAAACGTGTGTCAACATACATTGCATGTATTTATTGCACGTTTGAAATGTCATCATAGTATATTAAACGTATTGCATCTTCATATAGTTATGGTGATGCGAATCTGATAAAGTGCACAATAAAGTAATTGAGAAACGTTATAACCTTATTTTAGCCCACAGTATCATTATGGTCAGTATAAGTATGTGAGCAACTACAATGATTTATAACCTACGGTGCGGTGGTCGCGATGCGGCGCGGTGCGGTAATTTCAGTTTCTCCACCATCCATTCATGACCTATCGGAATATGTGGGGATGGCTGTTTAAATTATTGTTTTCCACTGCCTGGGACTATTAGTAGACGCACACCACTCTAACACATACACAGAGCGCCATAGATTCTAAACGCGAACCAACCCTTTCCGAGACTTGCCTAAGCTTTAGGGCAAGCATTTGGTGGTATAGCTTTTCGATGCATTATAATGTATACACCGATCAACATAAATCCCAAATGTTTTATTTTGACGCTACTTGATAGAGCTAAACATTACCTTATAAATATGTTTTTATTATTAATCAAATGTAATGACCTGCATGCATGTTTTCTTTGTGGTTTTGTGTGTGTGTGAAAGATATGCACTGACCATGTTTCCATTCAAAAACAGTTTAGACTATAATTAAAATCACGCCTTTATGCAACTAATGGCATACTCGACTGTTACAGTGAATCCAGAACGAAGAACACCCAAAGACATGGACAAACAGATGCGATAACAAGTACAGAATTCAACGCCGGCAATGCTCAGTATGAAAGTCTCACCGAAGGCCACACTACGGATGGTTCGCCGCACCAAGGTTAGTTTTAACCGATTATGATTGAAACGAATTCATAACTCAGAAATAATTAGTTTGAACTATAATTGCAAAACGTTTGACACACAAGGTCAATGAGTCTCCCATTTAGGGTCTATCTCATCAGGCACGCTCCAATTGCAGTAATAACAAGAGTATACATTAACGGTGTGTTAGAATAAGCCGGTACAAATCCTGTATAGTAATGTGTGTGTGTGTGTGTGTGTGTGTGTGTGTGTGTGTGTGTGTGTGTGTGTGTGTGTGTTTGCATGCGTGTGTGTGTGTGTGTTTGTGAGTGAGTGAGTGAGTGAGTGAGTGAGTGAGTGAGTGAGTGAGTGAGTGAGTGAGTGAGTGAGTGAGTGAGTGAGTGAGTGAGTGAGTGAGTGAGTGAGTGTGCGCATCCGCGTCCGCGTCCGCGCCTTCACCTTTTGTACCATATCTACATAGATTATGAGTGTTACACAATTGTCAGACATATTTAATAATTACCTAACGAAATCATATTTTTAAATGGTACATTTATCTTCCATATCAGATGCTGCAATTTATGTTCAGACAGTATATGTCAGATTGATTACATAACCTCGCACCAAACGTTATCTTAACGTGTTTTATTTCCACAAAGGAACATACGCAACCATTCATTCGTCAGGAGAAACCACAGTCCAGTCTACGCCACAACCTACTTATGAACAAATTGGCACCAATGGAACAGAAAAGAAGCACGCATATGTCAATGTATGTATAATCCAAATTGCTTGTTATCAGTGCTCATTCTACATTTCCGATGCCAGTGCATAGCCATACCACATTTTAATATAACCAAATATGTTAACTTACGTGTACGAATAAAATAAAACACTATTATAACTGTTTCAATATTTCTTCCTTCACAACAGCAGTATGTCCTGAGGCTATATCAAATGGTATTTGTCTCTATTTATAGGCAGCAGTGGTCGGTGACAGCGTTACTGAATATTCAGAAGTGTACCAGAGTGCCACTGGAGAAGCTAAACAAACACAGCCAACCTACATGAACACCAGCTCCAAAAGCCCTGTTGGCCACTAACTACAACAACATATATACCGAGTCATCAAACGTATCGTGGACTAGAAGGGTGAGCTAGAGGCTGCCCAGCGATTCGCGCATAATTGTCTATAGAGCGGTATCATGGCAATGCCCGACGTATATTAACGTAATGTTGTGCTTTCTAAAGTCTAGAAACGTACCGGGGTGCAGTTCTTGTACGTCCGACTATTAAGCCGCACGTGCCACTGTGAGAGAGAGATCACGTTGGTTTTAGCCAGAGACATCTGTGAGTGAATATCAGGATGCACATTTTTCATATACATGAAACAAACATTAACCAGATAGAACAAATAGCTATCAGTGGCAAAAGACGTAAGCAACATCAAGTTAACGAAAGTTTCAAAATTTCGAAAAAGGTGTAGTTTAGGAACAATATTCCATCGATCGATTATTCAGCACACTACTTACTGATCGAGGAGTTGCAGACTTGTGATTAGCTGCACATCTGACTTTCCCATGTCCGTCGATATATATATATATATATATATATATATATATATATATATATATATATGATAACTATTGTATTACGATTGACAAATAACATATTATAATGTCTTCATTAAAATGTATACATCTGAATGTGACTGTGCATGCCTGTGTATGAAAACAATATTTTACATAACTTCTTTGTTGATATGATGCAAATAATGTACTCGTTAATACAACCATGATGTGTATAGTACTAAAATCATGGTAGTCTTTACCACTGGTGGATATTTGTGTACAAGTAGTCTTTGCGCATTAATTGTAGTATGGTTGGATGCTTCCCAGAGAAGCAGCTTTGACCAATCCAAAATCACATAAGAAAGGTTTGTGAGCACTAACTGCAATGTGGCTAGATATTTGTCTTTTAAGTGTAGGCTGAAATCATACGAATTAGGCGGTCAGATAGCCAGGTAGTAAAGGGTTAAAACTAAGTTATTATGTAAGTAGTCATTTATACATCATACACAGAGTAAATATATATATATATATATATATATATATATATATATATATATATTATACATTATAATAAAGTAATTGTATATATATATATATATATATATATATATATATATATATATTAAATAAAGTAATTGTATGTATATATAGACATATTATTATATATATATATATATACATATATGTAATATACATACATATATATAAAGATTGTAAACATTAGTAGCACAATAACTGGTTTCAAACAATCCTCTCTGACCACTTTGTATGAAAAGCAGGTACTGCGTAAAGCTAATAAAATAATTAATGACAATACACATATTCTACATAACGAGTACGTCCTTCTGTCCTCGTCCAGAAGCTTCACAACTATCATATCGAAAACAAATAGGAAGCGTGGTTCATTCATTCCAATGTCTGTACGACATCTCAACGACAAGCACTTCTGACGTTTCAGTGAACACGTCAATCTTTATGTGTGTATGTTGTATTTTGTGTGTGTGAAAGGACGACCACAATTACAATTATAACTAATTTACAAATATATTATAGATTAGTCTTGTAATTTATTATGATTAATGTTTAGATATTGTTTTAATAATGAAGTTATTTTTATACTTCTCTACTCCTATAGTATATATTTTTATGACGAGCGCTGCAAAATGAATTGCCCGATCCGGGAGAATTAAAGTTTTCTTGTATTGTATTGTATATATATATATATATATATATATATATATATATATATATATATATATATAACTATGATGTAACTATATTATATCGGCAGCATTTATATGTAAGATACACCATTAAAATATTTTATTTGCAACACCCCTTCTGTGACATTTCATAGAAACTAATAATAATTCTAGGTACGGATGCACTAGGCATGTTTCTGTACATAGTTTTGTATCGCATATATCTGTAGCCTAATCTAGTAATCTGTTGTTGAAATCGAATCTTCTTGAGTGATGAAGAATAGCCAAACATCGGGTCACCACATCCAACACTACCTTGCCAGTCTCTCCTCAGTTTTCTCCATCTCGACCCTCCTCGTCTTCCGCCTAAGCCTCTTCTGTGTTGGTATATGGATTGCAGCAGCCGTCTTCTTCATGGCAGTTGCTGTATGATATGCATGAAACATTTTCTTTGTCGCAGCCACATACTTCATCAGTGCTGCATTTCTTACAATGCACTATAAATTCATAGTGAATCATATCACATGGACCTAGGTCAGCCTATGCAATAACAGGAGCTGGGACACCATCCCAGATCTCCTAGCCGAACTGGGTGATATCGGTTTGAATCGTCAGTTGGAGCTTGGGGGTCTGCCGCCTTCCAAACCATGATCCACAGATTGGCCCGCAGCATGTGCAGGAAACAAGTTGGTTGATGTGGAAGGCAGGACTTTGACTTTGAGACTTTGTGGCTTGATGAAGAGTGTGAAGCGAGCAGACTTCATGGATGTCCCCGGTGGCTGATCATACAGTGCAATGTAAAAATGGGTTTGCAGTCTCTGTAAGATCCGCCTGCGTCTCGCTCACGTCCACCTGTGCATTATCCTGGGAAATCTTAAGTGAGCCAGGTGCTTAGCACATCGGTCTTGCTTTGGCGTATGTCGCAATTGCTGAAGACCTGCGTGCCATGCTACTGCAGACACTGTGCCCATTGTCATATCCCACCGCTCCATCTGCACCTTGCACTCCACCTCCTCCCGATACACACAACGACTAGTAGGACAAAGACATCTGTGTATTCGCTAAATACACAGATCATGCTTTTACCAGAGTTGGCCGCATCAATGAGATAGAAGATCACGGTGAACTCATTACCAAAATGCTCCATCGTCACAAGTCTCCGTCGTCAAGATATATCATGCATTGAACGTAGACACACACGCGCCAGGTTCCACTTTCTGTTGTTGCTCTTCTTTATATACATATTGTGTGTATGTTTCTCTTATTACAAATGTTCTGCCTGGAAATTTCAAATGTTCACCATGGTGTGGAATCAATCTGTTTCACTTAAAAAGGTATGTGTTGAGCTAATATTTATTTGGGATAATACATGTCTTCTTGCTGCGTCACAGTAATAATTGTCATAAAATAGGTTCATTCCTTGAAATATATCTGCAATGACTTACACACATAATGAAATACCACAATAACTGATTCGACAGACGGCGCTCTGACGCAACTAGGGTCTTTGCGCCGTCTTTTAATATTCTTGACGTGTGTAAAATGAGAAGAGTTTTGCGGAACGCTTGTTTAAATCATCCTACAATCAACTGTTGAACTCGCATGACTCCAAAACCTCACACATAGCTAAATATGGATACAGTATGACATGTCCTTCAATGTGAAGGCATAATATGTACATTAATGTACATTTATAGCCGATGGAACATCGACTGATGGCCCGACGACAGGTGTGGTGGCTCGATGCTGGACCGGATGTTTAAATCACCTACAGCTCGCCGAACGAAATCACACGATACTGTTACTTAACACATAGTTAAATATTGATATCGTATAACATGTCCGTCCAAAAAAAATGAAAACGAAATTATGAAAGCATAATGTCTACATTAATGTGCATTTACAGTCGATGGAATGTCACGGAACTAGCGATCGAATTCAGTGCCGATATGGCGTTGTTTGGACTGTTCTGTCTATTGAGAACTCTTACTAGTAGACCAGCCAATATGTGATATAAAACTTTCATCGGCATTTGTTGTTAATAGCATGAAACTATGGTAGATAGATCACTCATAGCATGTGGAAAGAGATGTGGGTGGATGCCATCCTCAATTTTTAATTTGAAGGTCATTTTCAAGGACAAGAAAGGTCAAATTTGGTATTTTAGGTTTTTGCATTAATGTGGACCATAATCAATAGGTCTATCCAAAGAAATTATTTTTATGTTCATATACTTGCATATAACAAGTGTAATTGACAAATAAACATTCACCTTACAATGTTAAAAGTATAGGATAACGAAACATAAAAGTACGTTTTACTCAAAAACACGTTTTGTAAATAGGAACTCTGTTGAACACTTGGTCGTTTTACTCTAATGTTCCCATGTGCACTCTGATGTACAATGACATGTCACATTCATTTGCTCCCAAGTCTATTGGCCAGCTGGGTTGCAGCAGTCCACCCCATCACACCCGCAGGCGTTCGTGCAGTTGATGTTCGTTTTGAAGCAACTGGGTCGGGCTGTTCTGCACTTAACCTTGCATCCATCCACAAGTGACCAGCTTTAGACACGCATCTGGAATAGCAGGTAATCTTGTCCAGAAAATTGTCAAGCAGTCTGACTCCATCGTCCACGCAGAGGTGTCGGTGGGAGAAGGGATGTGTACATGCTCCTGGTCTGCATGCATCCAGAACTTTGCTTGATAGTTAGCGCGTGCGGTGTGAAGTTCCAGGGCGTCTCTGGTTGGGGGTAACATCTCCAGACCAAGCTTGGTCTTACCGAAGAGTTGGGAGTCTGGCATTGTCGACGGTTGGCTGCTCGGGTGTGCCATACAGGTGACATAAAATTGTTCAATTAGTACGAGTTCTCCATCACGACCAATCCCCTACACAAGATGCGATGATTCTGAAACATTTCCAGCAGGACCGCTTGCCATAGCCACTAAACGCTGACGTTGTGTCACAAGCTGTGAACGCATGGAAGTCCAGCAGGTTATCCTTCAGAGGTGGTGTAAGTTTTTCAGACAGTGCATATATAATTATGATAGCATTTCCTCTTCTTTGCTATTCCAGAGGTCATCCACACTTCTGCTGTTTGTGTTGGTATAAAGTGGACTAGAAGCAGCATGACATCCGTATCTCTGCAGATGACCAATACTCTTTTGTATCTCTAGCTGACTGCCTCACACAAATGGAGTATCAGCCTGGTGTCCGCCTCTTCATGGTGTCCTTGAAGTTTGACTTCGCTCCTCCTTGCTGACCTCGCATGTGTAGCTTAAGAGAATCTGCCTCCTGCTACAAGCGCATATTGTTCTGGTAGAACTGTGTCCTTTGTCACGATGATCTCGGACAAGAACCTGGCAAGACTGGCCTTGTTCTTATAAGATGCAATGAAGTTGCTTCACACCTGTGGAAGTGGGACATTTCGTCCATCGATGACCTTACGAATTGGCTTCTTCTTCCCCACTCGCTTTGACCATGTCACTGCCTTGATTGTTTGTTGTAACTCGTGTTGTGTGACATCTGATGTGACTTGTCACGTTGTTCATGAACACATCAGCATAGTCGCCAAACGTCTGACACCCATGAGGTTTTCCAAGAGCTTGGATTAGGCCATGACCGTCAATCAACACACTCATCTTCATGTTGGCTTCTGGATTTGCCGAGGGTATGTGAATAGGATATTGATTAGCTCTGACTTTTGTGTCGAATTCATGTCGCCTCCATGCTTGGCTAGAGACAGCGGAGTTGGGGACAGCTCATGCTTCAGGATAGTCCCCATTTCAACTGTTCGACCTGCGGTTACAGCATTGAGTAATCGCTGAAGAGGCTTTCTTTTGGCTTTGACAGTCTTCTGTACGTTATGTTTGGTAGACATAGTTATTTTGTACAGAGTAGCAAACGTTTTCGAGCGATGCTTCTTAAGCACGTCCTGTAACGCAGCTTTCTCAATTAGGCGTTGCTTCACGTTTGTTAGAAAATGCAGTTTTCCTCGTTCTTCAGCTCTTAGGAGATCACTGACCACGTCAGTCGGGCAGAATCTTTGGATGACTAAGATACCAAGGGTATATCGCCACTTATCGAATCCATGTCTTCATCTTCGTCTCTCAAAGCAGTGTTAACTCTGAACACGCCCAAACGTGTAAGCTGTGTGATAAGCTTCTTCACGTCTTCATCATTACACTTCATCTGGGAAGGAAGTTTGTCAGTGTGAATGAAAGTGGTCTCTTCCTCCTCATCTTGAAGGTATCTCGTGTCCTGATAGATTCGTGAGCATTCGTCCCAGGTGACACAAAACTTAGTTGTCCCTGGTTTGGTCATTTCTTGTAATGCCTATGATACCGGTCTGCACCTTGCATGTTTTGTTTAACCACTCAGCTGCATGGTTAGCGGGGACTTGGTTGAATCGTCTTTTGGTTCTCTTCACAACGAGGTCTGCATAGACATCTGGTGCTGTAATTTCAAGGTGTTTAATGTCCGCAAGATACATATGTCCCCATCAGGCACAATTTGTGTGGTCATAGATTGTAAGCCATGGCAACACTGCAGCAAACGCTTCTAGAATGAGAGTCCAGTTACCATCCCTCTCAGCTCTGATGAAGTCCAGCAGAATCTCCACCACGTTCATGTACGTAGACCACATCCTGAAGTTCGGATTGCCACTGTGTGTCTTGGCAAACTTCGTCATGAGACCTTGAACATGCTCACTCTCCAGGATGTTTGACAGTTGCTCCACTGCGTAGCTGTTTGATAGATTTTCGCCTTGAATTTTTTTACCACATTTTGGGCAGGTTTTGTAATAATCACTTCATCTTCATGAGCATGTTTCAAACATTTGCCATTTAGCTTCATTCGCTAGTTGGTGTCCCCTCACCTCACACCACACGGTCACGGTAGGAGGCTATGCCGCCCAGCATGGTCTCAGTGGTATTCGCTGCACACAGACCGGATTCTGTCCACAGGTCATCCAGCCATTATTCTATATATTCGTGTGTACTTCAATAATCAGCACATTACAACACAGAAGATACATATGCACATCATAAAATATGTGGTTCTGTGCAAAGATGATCAAGTGGATGTAAAATAATGGAAAACAAAATTTTGACTGAAGTTGGTTTTATGACCTTCAAAATGACCTTCGTATTCAAAATCATGGATGGCAACACCGCATACGGTTTTGTTATGTTACGAACAATCAACGTAGCAAATAAAATTTGTATTAATTTGAACACTATCAATCGATAGAACATGGCATAGTTGGCCACATGCGAATCAGAGTTCTAGTCTGCAGTTGTCACCTCACTTCTTAAACAATTTCCCCACATATTGGCAAGTTTTATTTAATCCCAAATCATGCTAAGGAAAGATGTTATGTATACTGACATACACACAATACTTGTTTGATTTTGAAAACAGTATAACTTTGCGATAATGGATATGCAACAACTTTTACATACAAGAAAACCACATTTCGAGATAATCAAATTTTTATGTTGAATTATCCTATTCATCTCTGTGTAAATGCGAAGTTTAACATCTTATATCTCAGCCAATACTTATCATAACCATAAAAGCGTTACTGTTTTGTAAATATCTACTCACATAGAGTTCAACTCACCACAAAAATAAAAACCAACATTTTGACCCCAGTTGACTTTGTGACCTTCAAAATGACCTATAAATTCAAAATCGAGCGTGGCATCCACCCTAGTCATTTGCTTCAGTCCATGAGTGATTCATCTAGCATGGATGCCCGCTATTAACAAACAACGCCGATGAAAATAATTCTAGAGGACTTTTCAATGTTTGGCTGGTCCACTATACGGCATGCCCACACATACAAACTATCGCTGGTTACGCGCCTGCACGGTCAATAGCAATTACGCTTCATATGTAGGAACAGGTATTTCACCCTATAGGGAAAGGGTGACATAATTAGTCATGTTGTTCGTCAACAAGTGGGCGTATCCATCCCGAACTTTCAGTCACCTTCTACTGCCAGAGCGGAATCGTTCGACGGGATTCGATGACCGCTACATCTTTTGCGACCACACAATGTACATAAGAAGTGAAAGAACTGATGCCACACGACACGTTCTATCTCACTAACCTTCGACATCCATTCACACATGCAAAATCGTACGGTTGTATTCACGACATTAAACATATCGAAGAAGAAAGACTTTCTCGAAGACCTTCTACGCAATCCACAGCAACACGATTGGAAAAACCGAATGGCGAGGTTCTTCGGTCTGAATAGGAACGTCAGCTACCTTGCAGCTAGTGACGCGTAGATAAAACAGATTAAACGTATTGATGAAAGTATTGTGCTGATGAAACGCCGACTGTGTTGATCGACAAAAGATATATTGTTTCTGCCTCTATGAGTAGAAACATACGAAGGAACGACCAATGGAACCCAAGAAGACGAGGGCCCGTTGATTGCGAGACACCGGAAGTGGAGTGGCATTGACTACGCGATATACGACCATTTTGTGCGCAAGTTGCAGGTGCGTTGAATAAACACGGTCAGATGTACAGCATTAACGTCACGTGGTAAAAGTTACTTTTTTGGAGACGCATGACCATTATGATGCAGTGGCCATATTAACGTCACTTGTTTAGAGGGATTATTTGGTACACGAAAGGGATTCTTTTTGTGTCCTAAATTATAATAAAAAGTGTCATTATAGACATGTGGTATTAATCACTAGTGACCGTGATATTGCATCGAAACAGGAAGATAAGGTTTGATCCTCCTATGTTATCCATACATGCCATTACATGGCATGGAGATTATTTATAGATAAAACGTAATTCTAATGAAATAAAGACAAATCATTACAAAAAAAAAAAACAGGGCTATTTACATTATAAAAAGTTTACCTTTATTAAGGAATCACTTTTCAGTACAATTTGGGACATACAAAATCCCTTTCCCAAAGAATCAGGTTAAAAGTTAGTTAAGTTACCCTGTTGAAAGACTAGTTACCCTGTTAGAAAATGTCCCGGTTACGTCAACTTCGTTTCGTTGACAAGATAACGGTGAATTTCAATGCTATCGTTAGCAAACTCAATTCATAGAAACACGTTGTTACTGTTTGTTGCAGGCTCAGATTTCCGTCGCAGATAACTGGAAGGTGAGGTGGCAATGTTCAGACAAATTCGTCATCGCATTAAGGATCTTTGCCGCGGCCTGTGTCATTTATTGTTTAGGAAATCGTACGACCGAAATAGTTTTCGTCGCTTGAGTTTCGACGAGCCGTTCTCTCTGACGGGCGTCGACCGTCTGCTGATGATGGTGCATAACGATCTATACCGGAAGGCGCTGACTGAAACAACTTCCGGAAATATGTCACATGGTCGCCTTGCAGCCAGACCGCTTCAAGGGCAGTGATGAATCGATATTGCCGGAAGAGATTGGCCGAAATGGAACTTTGTCTTTTACGTAAACGCAAGATTTTGCCGAGATATTTCCATCGGGACGATTGTTTTCCGAAATGCACCCGTCTGTCGTATGGAAATAGAAATGCTACAGGGTGTCATTTAAAATTAATCAACGCATAACTCAAATAACACAGAGATATGCCGTCCTGGCTATTCTTGTTTGCCGCGATATGTTTATAAATCCTGTACGTTTTCGAAACGAGCACATTTCATAAAGGTAGCAACAGTCACTTTGCGTGTATTTTATTCACTAATTAATATGCGTTTTAAACTATAATAAACATGCTAACGGCACAGGCTTTATTTTGGGTCTTATCAATCATACATACAAATAATTCATTTAGAAGGCTTTTGCAGTCAATGCCTACATAAGTACATATGTATGTCTTATTATCCCACCCCGCGCAACAACACCCACTACTTGCGACCGACCAAAGCTCGACAATACTCTAGCCACGTTCATTCGTGGCTATAACAGAGTGCTGAGCTACAATGAGAAGAAAAAAAACAAAAACAAAAAAACAGTCGTGAACCAATTTGTTTTAATTATTGAAATGAAACATGATGATGATTTGGTAAGCCAGTTGCCAGCTCTTCCCAACAAATATTTCATGTGTAGTGTGTTGTCTAAGTGTATGTAATTAAGAGAACATAATATATATACACATATATACACATATATATACACATATATATATATCATGCCCTGTATCATGACCCTCGTACCTGTATCAACCCTCGTCATTCGGACTCGGGCTGATACAGGTATATCGGGGTATGATTCAGGGCGTGATACAAAACAAGACATGTAATAATAATATATATATATATATATATATATATATATATATATATATATATATATATATATATATATATATATATATATATACAAACTAGTAATGGCAATACATAATAAATATTTACATTAGTATTCTTATAAAAACGTGGTTATGCATACTATTACTACGTAATAAAAACCAATATTAATTTACACTGTGGCATTATAATAACAAACGTAAAATGTATGGTGTTTTTCTTTATAATTCTCCCAGTTAGTGAATATACATGCGCTGCCTTTGAAACAAGGACAGCTCGATATGTATCTCACATATAGATTTTGACCATAACATACGTATTCTCTGTGAATAGAAACATTATATTTCTCATTAACTTTAAAACGAATTATGTTAATCCCAACTTAGAGCAACTGCTAACACTGGCTGGTTATTACTTCCGTCCTGTTAACATTGCTTGGGTAGTTGTGTTTTTAACACTGTCTTCCGGCAGACCGGCGCTACGGCGGGTGGATCGCTGGACCTTTACGGTACGTTATTATTCCTGGTTATGTGAACGTCATCATCAACCTCTATGTGGGTTTGCCGTAATATGCGGGCGGGCTCTCGATTGTCGAAATAGGAGCGGCGGCTCCCTGCTGCGGAGTCATTTCAACCGCTTCAGTAGTAGCAGTATTTGTGTACACTGCAAACATACACAAGTGATAACAATAACAACAACAACAACAACAACAATACTATGATAAGTATAATGACACTGAACAGATACCAATGCCGACACCGATAACGATAACGATAAATATAACGATTGTAATTAATATAATAATAAAGATTTAAAAAGATTTAACAAGATTGCCACCTAGAGAATCAACTCTAGATGGCAGGTGGACAAGGAAGCCCTCTGGCTTATCGAGAGTCCAACCTATCTATTTAAATGTACCCCGCCCTTCTTAGGTACATGTCAATTTTATTTTTAAACATATTAACACTACTAGCACCTACACAATCAGCCGATAATATGTTCCATTCACCTACTGTTCTTTGTGAAAATGAAAATGTTCTAATATCTAGTCTACACTGCTTCTTTGCTAATATAACTCCATGTCCTCTAGTCCTTCTGTCTTCCTTAACCGAGAAAAAAATATTTCTGTCAATATTTCCATACCCATTCAATATTTTTAAAACTTCTATCTGATCTCCTCTCAATCTCCTGGTTTCTAGTGTTGTTAATCCACATTCTATTAGACGCATTTCATAACTAATATTCCTGAGTTTTTGTATCATTTTGGTTGCTCTTCTTTGTACTCTTTCTAGTATATCAATATCCTTCTTGCGATATGGCCAAATAACAATGATAATAATAAAACAATAAAAACAACAATAGGTTAGCGCCTGATGCCTATGTTACCACTCTGTGAAGCGCCTTGATATGTTAGTCACTCATCAGTCTTCTATTAGTAACCAAATATCAATCGGGCCATATTCAAAAAGAATATTTAACGTAATATCCTAAAGCACCACGTGGTCGGCGTAGGTTTGGTGGCTTGGCGGACCTTTTTGGCAGGCAACAGGTCGTGTTATAGACGGGGTCAGTTAAGTGGCTGGAGATTCCGAACGATTAGGATGAGATGTGCCGTTGTGGCGAATCGGACAGTGTAAGGTAAGATGTATTACAGGCTCAGTGGGCTTGAACAATAATACGAGTAACTCATTTTACCATATCTCTGCGATTGCAATATATATTTCTAGTATGAATAATCGTCACGTAAGAATAATATTGTAGCTGTTATGCTTATTACTTTATTTGTTATATACTCTATCAAATAATCAGATTTGCTAAATTATATTTATTATTATTATTATTAAAAGCATTTATAAAAAACCGTATCTCCGGGACTAGCCCGTTCATAGGCCCGTACATACATTACAATAAATCGTACATAAAAAAATTGTTGTTTACAAACTTGTCGAAGGCTAGATTACCCTGTTATCACCAACTATATTAATCTGCTCCAAAATACTGTTAACTATCAAACTTTCATCAAAACTACTATATATATGTATTGTAATATTTATGAATATTCTTCACATATGAATAATACTTATCAATCAATATTTCCTTATGTTTTTCAACTTTTATGCAAAACCAAATTCAACCATCTATATCCGCCAATGTTCCGTCCAATACTAGAGAGGGTCAGTTAAATGTCTGAAGATTCCGAACGATTAGAATGAGACGTGCCGTTGTGGCGATTCGGACAGTGTAAGATTGATTACAGGTTCAGTGAGCTTCAACAGTAATACGAGGAACTTATCTTACCATAGTGTGTAACGAACTCCGGTCGTTTATCCTGGCAGCAGTAGCAACAGCAGCAACAACAACAGCAGCAGGTGATGATAAGGAGGGAGATGATACCGGAGATGATGTACGTGATGACGGCGAGTGGAGTATTCACGCTGCAACAGGAATACGGAGTTGTGATGTTTGCTTACACGCAAACACGCACGCGCACACACACGCACGCACGCACGTACCAATACACATACGCACGCGCATAGACACTCAAACCTAAAAGCAAACATTATATAAATGCAAACGTAAACACATAGAAAGACACGCTCACGAACTCACAGATTTACAAAAACAGAAGCGCACACAAACACTCATCATCACATATGCAACTGCAAGCATACAATACAAGCATAAAACACAGTCGCAAAAACACAAAAATACACACAAACACATACATGCAGAACGCATACGCGCATCAACATAAACGTACAAATATGCAGAAACACATATGCTCATACACACGCGCGCACACACATAAACATATAAACACATAAAACACAAACAAAACACACACACGCTCTCGCATTTCTCCGGTTGGTAGTCTTGTTAAGTCTGGTTAAATTTGGTTAAATCGTCAGTGAACATTCATGGTACATGCCCCCTATACCATGAACGGGGTGGCCCATGTAACTTGAATGGGTTGGTCCCCCTGTAGCAAATATTTGTGTTGTCATATGCAAACGAAAATTGTTTTTGGCGCCTGGAAAATCTCACAAGTTTATAGTAATTTATGTTTCATTCTTCTTGTACTGTATCTTGTATCATGTACTAGGTGCCTAATCGTAGTAGTGCATTAGTTGTATCTAAACGTTTGTTAGATAGACGCTTATATTATAATAACTACTTCAATCGGCAGTTTGCTTGCTTTAATCTAAATTACGTTTAATGTTATTTCTTGAAGCTGAGCCTGGATGTTTTGGATTAAGCCGCTTATGGATTAGCTGTACGGTCGCTACAGATTAACTGTAATTAGAGATCAGACTATATTTTAATCATCGCCGTTCCGTCTAGGTAACTCCAGCAATCTCTTTTTTATTTTCTCACTGATTATGCCTATTAAATGTGAGTTTCTAGACATATGTATAACATAGAGAGTGGTGTATTATGTAGTTGACATATATAATAATAATTGAGGATTAGAGCTTAAACCATGTTTATATCTGCAAAAGCGAGTCTAGTAATTCGACAGCGTCTACATATTATACTTACGCGCGTTAGTTGATGATGGAATTTATCGTTTGATCGACGGATGAGTTACAACGTGGTTGCTATTCAGTAGTATTGTAAAACAGCTACGTTAACGCCCACCGCTTAGCCTATTTAGGTATGCTATTTCTACACGTATGCTTCATGTTTCTAATGTTGTAGTTTTGTATTATTCTAGTCGGCAGGTGGCACCACTATTAATAACTATTACATATGAGTGCTTGCATTGGTGTACCTGTCTACTATTTCTGCTGTTTCATTTAATAAAGTACGAAATTCAAAGAGTAGCGAAGGTGGGCAAAATACGTTCTGCCAAAATACTTGTCTTAACGCTGTCATCGGTTGCAACGATAAAGGACACCTTCTGCAATATTATAATAATATGTTATAGTGTATTCGGCGGTAACAGCCTTCACGTACTGCGAACCTGTTGTGTGTTCTTAAATTCCACATACAATTTACTCACTCAAGTGTCCACTCACTCACTCACTCACCCACACACTCACACTCCCACTCACTCACTCACCCACCCACACACTCACACTCCCACTCACTCACTAACTCACTAACTCACTCACTCACTCACTCACTCACACACACACTCATACTCCCACACACTCATACTCCCACATACTCACTCACGCATTCACTCACTCAAACTCATTCACTCACTCATCCACCCACCCACCCACCCACCCACTCATTCATTCCTTCATTCCTTCATTCCTTCATTCCTTCATTCCTTCCTTCCTTCATTCATTCATTCATTCATTCATTCATTCATTCATTCATTCATTCATTCATTCATTCATTCATTCATTCATTCATTCATTCATTCATTCATTCATTCATTCATTCATTCATTCATTCATTCATTCATTCATTCATTCACTCACTCACTCACTCACTCACTCATTCACTCACACATTCATATTCCCACACACTCACTCCCTCACTCACCCACTCACCCACTCACCCACTCACCCACCCACTTACTCACTCACCCACCCACCCACTTACTCACTCACTCTCTCACCCATCAACCCACCCACTCACCCACCCACTTACTCACTCACTCACTCACCCACCCACCCGCTCACCCATCCACTCACCCACCCACCCACTCACTCACCCTTACAATGAGTCACCAGCTTTAGACCTTGGCTTATTTTTTGGACTGCGCCGTAAGACATTTATCTTGAAGTTATATCTTGTAAACATATCTTATGTCTTATTCAGATAAAATTAAATTAGCAATTTCATACATTAGAAGTTGATTAATTCAATTTAATTACTAATATAATTAATTGTTATACTATTACCCACAAACGAACATGCAAAAGTGGTTAATAACATTTGTGCAACTACGGTTATAACGACCCATTCCAGAGCGCGTACCGGCCCAAACACAGCACAGAGACAGCACTAATGCGGATACACGAAGACCTGATACAGGCAGTGGATTCACGACGTGGCGCACTGCTTGTGCGATCTTAGCGCAGCATTTCACACCCTTGACCACAGCACTCTCCTGCGCCGTCTTCGTGGAATAGGACTAAGCCAGACAGTCCTCGCTTGGTTCATGTCATACTTAGTTGGCCGCATACACTCAATTAAGATACGTGATGTGTAATTATTCAACACGGTGTTCCACAGGGCTCGGCTCTAGGTCCACTACTATTTAACCTGTTACCCATAGCGGACATCTTTGATCGCCACCAGATCCGCTATCATAATATGCAAATGACATTCAAGTGTACGCTGAGTGTCCGCCATCGAATCACGCAGATGCACAACGGAAAATTGACGAATGCGTAAACGATATTAGACGATGGCTGGATGACAACCATCTGTTTCTAAACGAGGAGAAGACTAAACGAGGAGAAGCCTGAAGCAATCCTTTTTCGTTACTCCGTCGTCCACTCGCCTTCCCCGCTGTCCTCCATCTATGTATGTGGGTCATCCATATCACTGTTGCCGACTGTTCGAGACATAGACTACTTGACAGCCGACTTGACATGTCGGCCCAAGTATCAAACGTCTGTCGTGCTGCCTGTTCGAATATATTTCGTATTTAACAAGATTTAACAAGATTTAACAAGATTGCCACCTAGAGAATCAACTCTAGATGGCAGGTGGACAAGGAAGCCGTTTGGCTTATCGAGAGTCCAACCTATCTATCTAAGTATACCCTGCCCGTCTTAGGTATATGTCAATTTTATTTTTAAACATATTAACACTTCTAGCACCTACACAATCAGCTGATAATTTGTTCCATTCGTTTACTATTCTTTGGGAAAATGAAAATTTTCTAATATCTAGTCTACACTGCTTCTTTGCTAATGCAACTCCATGTCCTCTAGTCCTTCTCTCTTCCTTGACCGTGAAAAAAATATTTCTGTCAATATTTTCATACCCATTCAATATTTTAAAAACCTCAATCTGATCTCCTCTCAATCTTCTGGTTTCTAGTGTTGTTAGACCACATTCCTTTAGACGCATTTCATAACTAATATTCCTGAGTTTTTGTATCATTTTTGTTGCTCTCCTTTGTACTCTTTCTAGCATATCAATATCCTTCTTGCGATATGGCCTCCATGCTTGTATACAATATTCTAAATGAGGCCTAACTATTGTTTTATAAAGCGGTATTATTAGTTCTTTTTCTTTGTATACTATATTTCGCCTAATTAATCCAAGAATTTGGTTTGCCTTCGCTGCTGCAATTCCACACTGCTCTGATACCTTCATGTCAGCACTAATGGTTAAACCTAAGTCCTTTTCCTTTACAGTAGTATTTAGTACAGTACCACCCATTGTATATTGTGCATTTTCATTCCCATGTCCTGTGTGGAGGCACTTACACTTTCCAAAGTTAAACAGCATTTGCCATTTCTCAGACCATTCTATCAACTTATTTAGATCATCTTGTAAATGCTGTCTATCTGCATCACTTTTTATTTTCCTAAACACTTTTGTGTCGTCCGCAAACTTCAACACCTTGCTTGTTACGTCATCATCCAAATCATTGATATATATTAAGAATAAAATAGGTCCCAATACTGATCCTTGCGGTACTCCACTCAAAACAGATTTCCAATTTGAAACCTCCCCATCAACTACTACTCTTTGTCTTCTATCAATAAGCCATTTTTCTATCCAGTTAATCATACTATTTCCTATGCCATGGGCCTTTAGTTTAAGTAGTAATCTTTGGTGTGGCACTTTGTCAAAGGCTTTTTTAAAATCTAAGTAGATTATATCTACTGGTGATCCCTCATCTACCCACTTTGTGACATCTTCCAAAAAACATAACATATTTGTTAAGCATGACCTCGCTTTTAAAAACCCATGTTGAGATGTGTTTATCAATTTATTTTTAACAAGAAAATCAACCAAGTGATCTTTAATTAGTCTTTCTAATAGTTTACAAATCACCGATGTTAAACTCACTGGTCTATAGTTCTCTGACTTGCTTCTTGATCCTTTTTTAAATAATGGTATGATGTTTGCTTCTTTCCATTCTACCGGAACCACTCCTTCCTCTAATGCCAAATTGAACACTGTTGCAAGTGGTATGCTAATTTGTTCTACAATTTCCAGTAGTAATTTGGGAGGAATCCCATCCACTCCTGGTGATTTATTATCCTTCATATCTCTTATTTTCATAGCTACCATTTTTGGGGTTACAGTTAGTTGTCCTAAATAGTCACACTCTCTCCCTTCGAACTTAGTCTCTAGTACTGGTAATGTACTAATATCTTCCCTGGTAAACACCGAACTAAAGTATTCATTTAGGTTTTCTGCCATTAAGAATCCCTCCGTTATTATGTTTCCATCACTACCTTCTAGTGGCCCGACCTTATCTTGAACTTTCTGTTTACTTCGAACATACGCATAAAAACTCTTGCTGTCATGTTTTATGTTGAAAGCTATTTTTTGTTCATAGCTTCTCTTCGAATTTCTAATTTCAGCTGTAGCTTGATTAAGTGCTTCTTTATAAATGGCATAGTCTTCTTCACTTCCAGTATGTCTATATGTCTTCCACATCATTTGCTTGTACTTGATTTTTCTAATGGCTTCCTTCGATAAGTGTTTCTTCTTTGACCTTTTCCCTTGTTTTTTCAAGGGGACAAATTTGTCAACGACGCAGTCAATTTCCCTCTTTAAGATATTCCAGCATTCTGTTGCTGTCTTATTCTTCAGTGTGTTATTCCAGTCTATCTTCGCTAAATATTCCCTCATGTCCTTATATCTTCCTTTGTGAAAATTTGTCCTGTACCGTATTTTTCTGTTCCGTTCTCCTTTTACTTTGATGATAAAATGTATCTGGTTATGATCACTACATCCCAGTGGCTCACATATATTGACATTATCAACAAATTCCTTCTGTGAGCTCAAAACGATGTCCAACACGTTCTTGTCCCTGGTTGGTTCTAACACATGTTGAAAAAGGAAACTATCTTGTACTAAATTTAAAAACTCTTGATCCTCTCTCCCAGGACTCTGTAGAGATGTCCACTTTATATGCCCATGGTTAAAATCCCCCATAATAATACAGTCCCGTTTACTCACTTCTTTTATAGCGTTGTGCATTTTTTCATTCTCTTCTATGCTTATGTTTGGACTACGATAAACTAACCCAACAGTTAATGTTGAGTTTCCTGTAACTATGTTACACCAGACAGCTTCACATTCTGCTTCTTTTTCTAATTTTATTTCATAAGCCTGGATGGATTCTTTAATATATAAAATAACTCCGCCTCCCCTTCTTCCTAATCTATCTTTCCTAAACATTACATATCCTGTCATTCCTAATTCGACATCTGATATATCTCACAACTGCAGCGAGTAAAGATCCTTGTCCACTACCTCGTCACATCACGGCTGTGTTACGGGAACGCTGTCCTGTATTTCATATCAGACCGCCCCTTGCACCGCCTTGAGATGGTGCAGCGCTCGGCGGCCAGAGTCGTCCTACGGATCAGACGGGGCGACCGGCGAAGCATGACGGCCGCATTGCAACAACTCCACTACCACTAGCTGCCGGTAAAGTATAATAATAATAATAAGGTTTATTTCAGACAAGACGTCCATATATGTATACATAAAATACAATTAAAAAAAAAAAAGTACAATACATATAATACAATCAAAGCAATGAGATCAACGTAAAAATATAAGTGTAAAATTTAAAAAGTTATGTCTAAATATATGAGGAAATGAATTAAATAAGTTGTAAAAATAAATATAAAATAAAAAAAATAAAAAATGATTCAAAAATAAATACAATACTAATGACATGTGTACAATAAAGACCTCCAGTATGAGTACAAATGGCTCTTAAAATGAATGTCGGTATGAAGGTAATTAATAAAAAGGATATTATCTGACTGATGAAGACGACATAAAAGACTGAAAATTGATGAACGAATGCGTTCATTGAAGGATTTAATATAGTTGGTGGCAAACATAAAACTTGCACTACATCTTGAGGGTAAGTTTAGTAAAATTCTGAGGCTATTATTGTATGCAACAGTAATGCTTTTGAGGCTATATTTTTTGAATGTGCACCAAAGACTAGAAGTATACATAGGAGCACAGTATGCTTGAAATAAAATAATTTTGGTAGAAATATTACAAAGACAAAATTTTCGAGCTAATACATTGGCTTGGGCATAAAGGCATCTTTTTTGTCTGGCTATGTCGTCATCATCAGTCAGGTTATTGTTGATTATATGACCAAGATATTTACATTTTGTAGTATAAGGTAATGGATGGTTATCGAGATGGATACAATGAAAATGTTTCCTGTCCTGGGATTGGTTGTCAATAACCATACAAAAGGACTTCTTGGCATTATAAGTAATATTGAACAATTCGCCATACTTGGCACAACAATCAGTAAGTTTTCTCAAACCAGCAACACTGGGAGAAAAAATACAGAGGTCATCAGCATACATCAAGTGGTTGATTAAGGTGCCAGCATAAAGACAACCAATATATAATTTGTTTAGATTAACGCTTAAGTCGTCCATGTACACATTGAAAAGATGGGGGGAAAGGATTCCACCCTGTTTAACACCATTGGAAACAGTAAAAAAGCTAGAAAATCCCTGACACCATCTGATGGTAAATTGTTGGGTACCGTACCAGTGGTATAGAATGCGTACAATAAAAGCTGGACAGCCACGATCAATTAATTTACCAAATAGCTTGCTGTGGTTAACTTTGTCGAAGGCTTTGGAGGCATCCAACATAGTAACATACATAGAAGACCCATTAGCAATATAGTTTCGAAAAAGTTCTTTTAACAGAAATATGAGCATCTCAGTAGAGTGATGCTTTTTAAATCCAAATTGATTGTCACATGTAATGAGAAATGGGATAGCCCTGGATAATATTAATGATTCAAATAGTTTGCTAGCTACTGTGGCAAGGGCAATGGGTCTATAGTTATTATTGTCTGGCAAATCACCAGATTTATTTTTAATGATAGGAGCTATGATTGTTGTCATCATAGTATCAGGTAAAAAACCATGTATTAACAGACTGCTATACAACAAAGACATAAGAATATGTAGTTTTTCGTTAGCATACTTAAAATGTTCATTACTGATATGGTCATAGCCACAGGCTTTACCAACAGGCATAGCAATTATTAATTCTTGTAGTTCTTTAACTTTAACAACCATATTGTCGCTAAGTTGAATATTGCTAAAGTAACGCATCGAGTACAAGATACTTGTTATTGTGTTTCGCGCCTTACACAACCGGACGCCGACGTACATCGCCTCTCTCATCACGCCATACGTGCCGCGTCGCGCCCTGCGATCTGCAGACCGCGCGTTGCTAGTGGTTCCCCGGCACAACCTCGAACGATATGGACGCCGCTCATTCTCCCGTGCAGGACCAACTCTGTGGAACGCACTACCTGAGGATTTGCGATCCACAGAGTGCGTGAACAAATTTAAAGCGCACCTTATGACATTCTATTTCAAAATTGCTTTTAATATCTAGTTCCTCTATACTTTTTAGATTGATATTACTGTTTTAAGTAGTTCAGCTAGCATATAATTTAAATTATTTATTAATTGGTTTTATATTTATATATACGTATTCAAACGTTTTTACTTGTATTATATTATACTTTCTTCTTACAATGTGAACACTACTGAACAGAGCTTATACTTTGGATTTTGGTGTATAAATAAAGTGTATTATTATTATATTCCAATGTAATTGTGACTAAAAAGGTGTGTACATTATCACATCATTACACATGTGATGAACCTAGCACAACATTTAATAAATCTGTGACCCCGAGTCATAGAAAACGAGGTGTATGAATGCAACAATAAAACTATGTTTTAGTCAATTTATCTTATACATTATGGCAACTTACCACTGATCATTAACTGGCAACTCTCCTTCCGGGCAACCTGTAAGTAATGAATGGAAACACAATAACAGCAGCTATAATAACTGTTATGTAACTATTTAGGAACAACATGAACAAAATGAAGTAAAACGTAGCTAGCATGCAACACGCTCGTACACACGCACCGGACTTGTGAACGGGGAGGCCGGAGGAGAGACGAGTATTCCATACCATTACGTCTCGGTTCCTTAGCTACTACAGCGGATATATAGGAGAGACTCATTCAAGTGATTAATCCTTGGTGGTCCTAAGCAACATATCTGTCCGGCTCGTCCGAAATCAGGCATTACACCCTCGTGGACGTCAGCACGTCCGCATGTGGATGTTAAGGTTTTTTTTTCTCCGGGGCACTGGTAGTAACTTGTGACGTCACCAGCTCGTGTTGTCTTCGCGCAGTCTAATGCCAAAACATCGCTCACTGTCCGCTTACGTCGGGGGCATTCATGCTGAACAAGTGTAAACATGTCAACTCTGGTGCCATTGTCGAAACGCAGTTAATATGACGATGTTAATATAGGAGAGTTTGTCTGTATGTGCATGTGTATTATGTGTATGTTTAAGTGTGACATACATGCGTGCGTGTGTTCGTTCATGCTTGTCACACAAACGTGAACATGTACGCACTCATAATAATGACAATAGGGCCTACTACCAATACAGGTATAATAACGAAAGTTGCCTAGGGCTTCGGTATACATAAGTATTATTATTTTAATTACATGTTTCAGACATAATATGATGATATGAATTACTGTAATCAATTTTTACTGCAACATGTCGATGTAAAACATACAATACTATTGCCATTTCAAAACATTAATTACTAACCAATTCATAGAGTGATACATCATTACTGATAAGATGACTACACAAAAACGTTTTAAAGACGAGATGGAGAATGTCGTAAATGTCTCCCAACGGTCCAACGCGCGTATCGTATTCCCACAAGATAAGAAGGAGACAACCCCACGTACGCGAACACAGGTAGCGCAGAACAGTTGCTAATTTCACTTACCTTTGTATTATACTCATAATCGTAGGTATAAATAGGAATAATCCAGCACACGAAAACTATATTATTATTATTATATTATTATTAAGTACATGTTTGAGACGTAATATATGAATATATAAATAACTGTGAGCATTTATGCTACAACATGTCGATGTAAAACACATTACACCAAGGACATTTCATAGCATTAATTACTAAACAATTCATAGGGTGATCAATAAGATGATTACAAAACGGTTTTGAAGACGAAGTTGAGATTCTCAACGGCCCAGCGTACGCATGATATTGACACAAGACAACAAGGAGACAAGCCCACGTACACGAAGACAGGTCTTGTGGAACAGTTGCTAAGTTCACTTACCGTTGGCAGCGTAAATGGGCGTAATTCCGCACACGAGGATTACCAGTAGAGCTGCTGTAGGATTCATGGTTGCTGGTTCCCCAAGATCAAAACAACAGTTGACACAAACAAACTGTTTTTAAAATAAACTTTAAGATGTACATCTGCGTAGTTATGCGGGTGACTAACCACTGCTCACCCTGTTCAACGGTGTGACGAGGGGAGGGAAGGTAGCACATGCGTACACAAGTTCACAACGTATAGGTGTTTGACATAAAGTCATCAACATATTGACTTCA
>OZ024860.1:47601751-47611751 GCA_964017155.1 Oasisia sp. SBJ-2009 | reverse complement strand
AAGAGCCGGTTCAGTCGAATGAGAAGACTACACTCTTATGAAGTCAACATGTTGGTGACATTATATCAAACACCTGTACCATTGTGAAATTATATTCGTATGTGCTACCTTCCCTCCCTTCGTCACCCCGTTGACCAGGGTGAGGAGTGGTCAGTTACCCTCATAGCTACGCAAGTGTAATTATGAACGCTCATTCCAAAAACAATTTGTTTGTGTCAACTGGTGTTTTGGTCTTGGGGAACCAGCAGCTATGAATCCTACGGCAGTTCTACTGGTAATCCTCGTGTGTAATCCCATTTACGCCGCCAGCGGTAAGTGAACTTAGCAACTGTTCCAAAATGTGTGTCTTCGTGTACGTGAACTTGTCTCCTTATTGTCTTGTGTCAATGTCATGCGCACGCTGGGACGTTGAGAGACTCCCAACCTCGTCTTTTAAAACGTTTTATAATCATCTTATTGATCACTCTATGAATACTTTAGAAATTAATACCTTGAAATGTTCTTGGTGTTATGTGTTTTACATCGACATAAATGTTCACAGTTAAGTTATATATTTATATATATCACGTCTGAAACATTTAATTGATAATAATATAATAATATAGTGTTATTCCTATTTATATCTACAGTTATAAGTACAACACTAACATGAACAAAGGTAAGTGAACTTAGCAATTGTTCCGCCCTACCTATGTTCGCGTACGGGGGATTGTCTCCTTGTCTTGTGTGAATACGTGGCGTGCGTTGGGTGTTAAGATACAGTTAAAACCTCTCCACTTTGTCTTTAAAACGTTATTGTAAACATCTTATCACAAATTATGTATCACTCCATGAATTGTTTTGTAATTAGTGGTTTGAAATGGCAGTGTTGATGCATAACTGCTCGCAGTAACTAATATCATCATACCACGTCTGAAACATATAATTAATAATAATATACTTATGTAAACAGCAGCCCTAGACATATGTTACTACCAGCAAATTATATTATTGTCCTGTGTTATTATTATTATTATTATTATTATTATTATTATTATTATTATTATTATTATTATTATTATTATTACTATTACTATTACTATTACTATTACTATTACTATTACTATTACTATTACTATTACTATTACTATTACTATTACTATTACTATTACTATTACTATTACTATTACTATTACTATTACTATTACTATTACTATTACTATTACTATTATTATTATTATTATTATTATTATTATTATTATTATTATTATTATTATTATTATTATTATTATTATTATTATTATCCTCATAGGTGCGTAAATGTTCACGTGTGTGTGACACAGTGACACGCATGAACGAACACACGCACGCATATATGCCACACATAAACATACACATAATACACTTGCACGTACACACACAATTTGCTATATTAACAACGTCATGTCAACTGCGTTTCGACAATGTCATCAGAGTTGACATGTTTCCACTTGTTCAGCATGAATGCCCCCGACGTAAGCGGACAGTGAGCGATGTTTAGGCATTAGACTCACCGCACACTGAACGATGACAACACGAGCTGGTGACGTCACAAGTTACTACCGGTGCCCCGGGGAAAATAAAAATACATATCATCCATATGCGTACGTGCGTTCGTCCACGAGGGTGTAATCCCTGATTTCGGACGAGCCGGACAGAAATGGTGCTTAGGATCCCCCCCCCCCCAAGGAATAGTAACTTGAATTAGGTCTCTTAATATCGCCGCTGTAGTAGCTAAAGACCGATAGCCTCCGTTACCCAGTTTCCATGAGGTGGCATCCCTTTAAGTCACTCCATTCAACCGTCTTCTCGGGGAAGTAACGTAGCTTGTGGCTATATAGTTACAAAACACTTATTATAGCTGCTGTTATTGTGATTCCATTCATTATTTACAGGTTGTCCGGACGGAGAGTTGCCAGTTAATGATGAGTGGTAAGTTGCCATAATCTATTAGATAAATTAACTAAAAAATACTTTTATTGTTGCATTCATAAACCTCGTTTTCTATCTGTCGGAGTCAAAGATTTATTAAAGGTTGTGCCAGATGCATCACCTGTATAGTGATGTGACAATCTGCACACATTTTTGTCATAATTACATTGGAATAAGCTGCAGAAATGTTATTAATCCATTTTGCATTTACGTGTTGTGAGTAATAGTATAAAACTTAATTGTATTAATAATTTACTTGAATTAATCAACTTATAATGTATGAAATTGCTAATATAAGTTGCTCTGAATAAGTCACAAGATATGCTTACAAGATATAACTTCAAGATAAATGTCGTACGGCGCAGTCAAAAAAATAAGCCAAAATCTAAAGCTGGTGGCTCAGTGTAAGGGTTAGTGAGTGAGTGAGTGAGTGAGTGAGTGCGTGAGTGAGTGAGTGAGTGAGTGAGTGAGTGAGTGAGTGCGTGAGTGAGTGCGTGAATGAATGAGTGAGTGTGTGAGTGGCTGGGTGAGCGGGTGAGTTAGTGAATACATTGTATGCGTGTTTTGGTCATCCCCGTCACTCTTTGAAATTCGCACTTTATTGCCTGGATCAGCAAGCACTCACACACAGCAACAGTAGACATATGCACTGAGGCAAGCATTCACACACAGAAACAGTAGACATATGCACTGAGGCAAGCATTCACACACAGAAACAGTAGACAGATGCACTGAGGCAAGCATTCACACACAGAAAGAGTAGACAGACGCACTGAGGCAAGCATTCACACACAGAAACAGTAGACATATGCACTGAGGCAAGCATTCACACACAGAAACAGTAGACAGATGCACTGAGGCAAGCATTCACACACAGAAACAGTAGACAGATGCACTGAGGCAAGCATTCACACACAGAAACAGTAGACAGATGCGCTGTGGCAAGCATTCACACACAGAAACAGTAGACATATGCACTGAGGCAAGCATTCACACACAGAAACAGTAGACATATGCACTGAGGCAAGCATTCACACACAGAAACAGTAGACAGATGCACTGAGGCAAGCATTCACACACAGAAACAGTAGACAGATGCACTGAGGCAAGCCTGCCTGCCTGCCTGCCTGCCTGCCTGCCTGCCTGCCTGCCTGCCTGCCTGCCTGCCTGCCTGCCTGCCTGCCTGCCTGCCTGCCTGCCTGCCTGCCTGCCTGCCTGCCTGCCTGCCTGCCTGCCTGCCTGCCTGCCTGCCTGCCTGCCTGCCTGCCTGCCTGCCTGCCTGCCTGCCTGCCTGCCTGCCTGCCTGCCTGCCTGCCTGCCTGCCTGCCTGCCTGCCTGCCTGCCTGCCTGCCTGCCTGCCTGCCTGCCTGCCTGCCTGCCTGCCTGCCTGCCTGCCTGCCTGCCTGCCTGTATATCTCTCTCTCCCCTCTCTCTGTTTACCCCTCTCTCTCTCTCTCTCTCTCTCTCTCTCTCTCTCTCTCTCTCTCTCTCTCTCTCTGCCTGTATCTCGCTGTCTCTGTCTGTCTTTTTGTATGCATGCTTCCATGCATCCTACCCTACCTTCAACCCTTCATGCCTTCAGGCCGAGAGTCTACAATGTTGCCTGAACACAAAGATCGAGATTAATATTCAGCTGGCTGTTTTATTAAATACAAATATGGTAGGAATGTCGTCTTAAGACTGGTGACGTCTCAAAGTATAACAAGTTCTTGTGTAAATGTAGTACACCTCCAGGATATTAATTAATGGCCTCACATAATAAGAATGGTAGAATATAATCATTAGTGGGTACGCCGATGTGTTAGTAGACTAATAAATCGCCTATATGTTAGTGGACTACAGAATTCATCACATTAAAGACAAAACATAATCGGGCGGAACCGCTTCACTGTACATGCATTGTAGCCTGTGTGTGTGACGGGTACGGGAACAACGCGACAATTTGTTTGGTCGGGCTTTTTCGGATTTTCTCTATGAAGGATAGGTTAATGAAGCTGATATTTCCACCGATGTGAATGAAATGAAACTAAATAGTTGTTCCTAGTACATATTGTGTATTCATTTATTATACTACATTCGATCTACCGGTATTCAGTATTCACTAGTGAAATGGTCACGAATAGAATGTGACAACTATGTATGGCGTGTGTAATACAGAAGTCTTAAAATTAGTTCTTGATTACTTCAATAAGCTTGTGACACACTTTAACTCCATGTACACTTGGGAATTGTATCCCATTGAGACGCTACACAGCGCCCCGCGAGTGCTACATATAGCATAGTCATACAAATATTCAACACTGGACTAACATTAACACAAAAATAAGTAAATATTTAAATGTACATTTGTTTATAAAATAAGAATAACGGCAGGATTAAAAAGTATCCGTGAGGTGGCAGCATTGTTTAGCCCCACACGGATAGCATACCAATTAAATAAGGATACCTTTTTTTATCAAATAATGCTGTATTCTAAAAACTATTCAAAATTAAACTTATATTAAAACAAAATAAATAGAAATACAAATTTGCAGTTATTTATCAAAATAGAATTTACGGCAGGATTAACCAGTATCCGTGAGGTGGCAGCATAGTTCAGATCACGCGGATAATATTCAAAACCGGCAAAATCACCAGACTGTCTTTTCGGCGTAGTTACGTAGCCGACCGGCAGTCGGTAAAGCGAGGCGAGATTAGTCGTGTATCCGTCTTCAAATTAGAGCGGGTATTTGCGCTGTTCCCACTGGTGACACAGTAGCGACTGACGAAGTAAATTTCCATAATTGTGTAGTTCGACTCCGCTCATTAACCAGCTTTAGGGAGACGATCGGTCAGTGGCACAGTAGCGTAAGTAGTGCAACGATCCCCGGCTTGCGAGGTTTAGACATATTTGCTGCGCAGTTGACTCATTCCAGTAGATGGCGCCACCATTTATCGGTTTGCATTTATGGATCCTGCCGATGAAAATTACTGCCGATATTACAGATCTTTGCGGAGAAACGTGGTGTGTCGTAGCAGGGCCCGAGAAGTCCTGCCCAACCGAATTTTAATTACTTAATGCTCATGTGCAGATGTACTATCTTTCGCTGGAAGTCGTCAGGGCCCGTTATGTGCTCATGCTCAGACGTACAGTCCGAAGTGATTGATTTATGTCTTTTCCAGTCTCCCAACGGATGATATATTATAAAGTTTCGTTGTGCTACAACAATATTATCAAGCTTGATTCGTGGTGATTAAAACTGACAACACAATAATTGGCTAACATTCATAAATATCTCCAGCCAGGCAAGAATTTAGAGGGTACATAAAGTTCTCAAAAAAATATTAACGAGCCCGAATGTGAGCAATTCGGGTTGGTGTGGCAGTGTTTTGCAACGGCACGGTTTTATAGCCCTTGCTACGACACCATGTCTCCCCGCTAAGATCTGCTAAGAAGCGGCCGTATTTGTTTAGCGATAATTCGGTCTACCGCTCTCTGTGGTCTCGCGGCGTATCGCGATAAGGACACGTTGTATCTTACACTGAAACATGCGAGGTGTTCCACAACACAACGGTGCCTCGATCAACCTCTAAAAACTGTTCCGCTGTCATTATTTCCACCTACATACGTGCGTACGTACATATGTACGTACGAACATAAGGGCGCTAAACAAATACGGCCGCTTCGGCGAAGTCCAGTCCAGTCTTAGCGGGGAGACATATGTACATATGTACGTACGTACATGCGTACGTATACAGATACGTACGTATACATACATACACACACACAAACACACACACACACACACACATACACACACATACACACACACATACACACATACACACATACATACATACACCCACATATACACATATACACACATACACACATACACACATACACACATACACACATACACACACACATACACATACACACATACACACAAACACAAATACACACATACACACATACACACATACACACATACACACATACACACATACACACATACACACATACACACATACACACATACACACATACACACATACACACATACACACATACACACATACATATATACATACATACATACTTACATACAAACGTTCGTACATACAAACATATGTACGTACGTATATACGTACACACACATATATATATATATATACATATATATATATATATATATATATATTCGTATATATTCGTATATAAATACGACATACATTCGTACATACATACATACATACATACACACATACACACATACACAATACATAGACACATACATATGTACATTCAAACATATATATATATATATACATATAATATATATATATATATATATAATTATATATGTATATATATATTTATATATATAATTATATATGTACACACACATATATATATATATATATATATATACGTATATATATATATATATATATATATATATATATATATATATATATATATACGTATATATGTATACGTATATATACGTATATATATATATATATATATATATATATATATATATATATATATATATATATATGTATATGTGACGCCGGCTGACCAAATGAGTGACAAGTCGGGATTTGAAATTTGCCGTGAGTGCCGTCTAAAGCCAGTTGGCATGATTTGGATGAATTTTAGGTTTTTACATAAATAAAATTTATAACATCCGTTTTAACACTTCCACCCATCCTACACTATTTATTCCAAATAAAATGTGTATTTTAACGTATTATAATGCGAGCCCTCTTGATCAACTAGTCCAAAATTACTCAAACAAAAGGATTTTGCTTCGAGTCCTTCGATGAAATCCGCCATGTTGCTTTGGGGTTACCCCTGTGTATCGGGTATCACCAGAGAGGGCATTTCTTCCTCTCTGACGTAGAGTAACCCATATTCGGGCCAAGTACACCAAAATAGCTAAAAACTACCCAATAGGGGGCTACCCTGAGAAGGCTTTTGCATACTAATGAGAGCGTGCTCTGTCACGTGCGCGCTTCGGTGCTTGCAATTGGATGATCGCCTACGCATATGCGCAGTAAGGCATTGCTAACGTAAACAAGTAGCCAAGGTCGTTCGTATTCCGCCGTGTTTTTCTATCGTTGTTTCCCTGTTATTAAATCATTTGCAACATAATGTCGGACGCGTTGCTACGTGTGCTGAATGCACCAACCGGCGATGACATTGCTGTTGCGCGGATGTGGGAGCAGTACGATTTCGACGCCTCGGAATGGGATGCTGACCTTGACAGCGAAACCGACAGCGACGTTACGGTCGAATACGACTGGGAAGCCGTTCACGATGACAACGAAGACGGGAACATGTTAAGCAACGACAATAATGCTCCAATTGTCCTGACATTTTGCATAGACCTAGAGATGGTGTATACTCATAATAATACGTTTTGGTCTGAAAAATCGACCATTTGTCAGCGCAACATTTCACAGCTCGCGCCGAGGGTTTGCGCCGGAGGCGAACGTATAGCAGCGATCGGGCGGCCTAAAATGGCCTACCCCGATGTTGAAAAACTCATAAATAAATAAAAGTTCTCGATGGATTTTATTCAATTTTATGTTATTTAGCAGCTAAAACGTATGGCTACATTTGTCTCGCAGGAAGTAGGAAATTTATCCATTCAGTAATTATTTGGGTGCAGGATACTGCGCTAAATTAGCCTAAAAACGGCTTTGTTTTATACTAATTAGCTGTGAAATTAATTAGCACGGAAATTAATTCCTGAAGTTATGGCACATATAATGTACCATAACTTCAGGTATTGTTGCAGCAGCTGGTTGTTATTTGCCCTCTATCATTGCACTATGATACCATAGCTGCATGCCAAATTTGAATGCAATACACATAATATTTATATGGTATCTAAGCCCATGCATAATCCAAAACTTTAACGGCCGTTTTCTCCAGTTTTACTTTTTGACCCCTACCATACCAAATGTGATATAACCTCCCCAATTTGTATAGTAGAGTCATAATTACTGTAAAGTACTATGGCTCCTCTTTCCAAATATGTCAAAAAAGTACATCAACATTTTCCCGACTTGTCACTGATTTGGTCAGCCGGGGTCACACATATATATATATATATATATATATATATATATATATATATATATATATATTGATATATATACATATATACATACATACATACATACATACATACATACATAGTTTATGAAATTAATGTATTTAATCAAATATTTACAGACAACAACAGTTTAATTTTCTTCAATACGAAGTGATTGTTATGGAATTATTACAATAAAAGCGTTGCAAAAATTAACACAGGTGCTATGTAAAACACACATTTATACAGATTACAGAATACAATGCATAATTTATGGTCAATGAAACGTTAGCCTGTTCTTAAGTGGGAAAGTTAATCAATAATATTTACTTCTTTGCAATCATAATATTGAATAAAAAATGTAGTTACATTAGATTTAATAATAATACTAACTATAGCTACATTTCATGCATTTTTGTAGGGCTTGAATAGAGCTATCACGATGTTATTCCACGTAACAGTTGTGGAATTTATAAACTGTTTGCAGCCAACCTGATTACATTGTTTAGTGGGCCGCTTACATGCCAGCCCAGGGGTATTGGACTCTCCCTTCGCGCACTGGGTTATCAGGGCCCACTCATGTCGTTTTAACTGCTTTTGTGGCTCGCGTGCCTTGTGTCTAAAAATCCGACCATTCGAGACCATGGAGACAACGGCAACCATGTGTACCGCGTGATGCTATATTTAGCACTCGCGGGGCGCTGTGTATCGTCTCAATGGGATACAGTTCCCAAGTGTACATGGAGTTAAAGTGTGTCACAAGCTTATTGAAGTAATCAAGAACTAATTTTAAGACTTCTGTATTACACACGCCATACATAGTTGTCACATTCTATAGGGCGTGTAAGTCTCGCGCGCGAAAACGAGGCTGGGGGCAGTTGGGGGCAGAAAGTCCATATTCTCCATGTTAACGTATAGGACTTCGTTTTGTTTTTGGTTGTAATAATCGAACTGTTCCAGTCTAATTATTTTAGTTACACTGTCCGAAGGATTATAACAAGCAGAAGCTGTTGAAAACTTTGCCGGTGACAATGCTTACGGAAATCATCAATTTTAATCGATTATAATGGTGGTTGCCATGACAACGCCGGCTTGTACCTGTGTTTGGCGATCTTGACTAATACTGAAAAGTGCCATTTTTCGCGCAGTACAATCTGTTTGAGGCAAACGCATACATGTGTTATGATTATGTGCATTTAGACAACTTGTCAGATATAAGTGCTTATCGAAACCACAACGTACAGCTATGTAAAATGCAAAACCCGTAAAAAAAACATACGGCTTAAATTTGTGGGGAGTGTCTATTATCTGCACTACATAAATCGCTATGTCTATGATAGTGTGGTAAACTCAATATTTAATCGGACTCTTAAGATAAGAAAGGTATAACACAAGATATTTATATCCTGATTTTCCTAATATTCATCAGTCGGAAGTTACAACTGTCATCCATCGAATATAATTCTAATGACCAGTCCCAAAATCAGCTCCAATCGCGCGGAGTCTCGCCATGTATCGTGACTCACTTACGGGCCCTATTCGTGACCATTTCACTAGTGAATACTGAATACCGGTAGATCGAATGCACTACAATAAATGTATACACAATATATACTAGGAACAACTATTTAGTTTCATTCCATTCATATCGGTGGAAATATCAGCTTCATTAACCTATCCTTCATAGAGAAAAACGTAAAAAGCCCGACCATTCGGAACAAATTGACGCGTTGTTCCCGTACATGCCGTCACACACAGGCCACAATGCCCGTACTGTGAAGCGATTCCGCCCGATGATCAATTCCGTAGTCCACTAACATATCGGCGTACCCATTAATGATTATATTCTCCAATTCTTATTATGTGAGGCCACGAAATCCACGAAAACGACTAAGTCCTACGAGAAATGTGTACGTTATTACATTATCAGGCGAAAGTTATTACATTATCAGGCAAGA
>OZ024860.1:47591751-47596751 GCA_964017155.1 Oasisia sp. SBJ-2009 | reverse complement strand
GGGGGGGTGTACGTGTTTGTGGACGTGTGTTTGTGAGTCTGTTTGTATGTGTGCATTTATATAATGTTTGTGTTGATGTGTGAGTGTGTTTGAAAGCGTGCGTAAACAAATAAATTCCCGCTGCAGCATGAACATTGGTTACATTGCCGTCCTCTCCATTATCGGCCCCCTCGTCGTCACCTGCTGCTGCTGTTGTTGTTGCTGCTGCTACTGCTGCCAGGATAAACGACCGGAGTTCATTTCAAGTTATGGTAAGATGAGTCACTCGTATTATTGTTCAAACCCACTGAACTTGTAGTAAATGTTACACTGTTCGAATCGCCACAATGGCACTTATCATCCTAATCGTTCGGAATCTTCAGCCATACAACTGACCCGGTCTATCACACGACCTGTTGCCTGCCAAAAAGGTTCGCCAAGCCACCCAGTCTTTGCCGACCACGTGGTGCTTTTGGTTGTTACGTCGAGTATTCTTTCTGAATATGGCCCGATTGATATTTGGTTACTAATGGAAAACTGTTAAGTAACTAACCTTTTGGTTCAAGACGCCTCTGAGAATGGTAACCGACGAAGCAGGCGCTAACCTATTATTGTTGTTATTGCTATTATTATTATTATACTTGGTATGCAGGTATTGCAATGCAGGTATTGCAATACCTCAGGGAGTTTGACGCCCCTGCCATGCAGAGTTGTAAACCACTGCCTTGTGGTACAGGTTCTTGTCAGAAACGAAGGCTAAGGGAGCAAACCCTAACCAGAAAACCATGTCACTGTGGCAGCATCAAGGGCGGTTGATGTATAGAATTCCCAACATCTCTCGACCAGCCACTGCAGGGACAAATAGTTTGCGCCTGTCTTGACATGTTCTTGCCGGTGTGAGACCTCTATTTGTTCCCCGAGAGAGTGTCGCTAGTAACTTGCAAAAGCCAGCGGCACTTCAACAATTTTTGCTAGCAGCTTCTATGAAATGTACAACTGCACGAAACATGATACCGGATCGGCCGTCGCCCGGGTTACCATGGACCGCGCTGCTCGACCTCATCTTCCATCGACAGTGAAAAATCAGCTAGGAAGAAGAAGACAAAGAAGACAACTACTGACAATTGGACAATGGAACGTGAGGACTCTCCTCGACCGAGAAGGAGCTAACCGACCAGAAAGACGCACGGCACTAGTAGCAATGGAACTTGCCAAATACAACATCGACATCGCCGCCCTATGTGAAACAAGGTTCTCAGAGTCTGGTAGTCTCAACGACTTGGAATACTCTTTCTTCTGGAGTGGCAAACCCGAAGGAGAAAGAAGGGAGGCCGGAGTGGGCTTTGCTATCAAAAAGGATATCGTCACAAAGCTGACAGAAATGCCACGGCCAGTAAGTGACAGAATCATGACGATGAGACTACCTCTGAGTACGGACAACTTTGCTACAATTATCAGCGTGTATGCTCCGACAATGACAAACCCAGACGAAAACAAGGAGGCCTTCTACAACCAGCTGGCAAGTGTGCTCAGTGGCATCCCCCGTACAGATAAGCTACTGCTGATAGGAGACTTCAATGCGAGGATAGGAAGAGACAATGACAAGTGGCCCTTGGTCATGGGCAAACATGGGATTGGGAAATGCAACTCCAATGGCGAGCTTCTACTGGCTCTGTGCTCTGAGTTCGAACTGATAGTGACGAACACCATGTTCAAGCAGAAGGATGAACGCAAGACCACCTGGATGCATCCTCGTTCCAGACACTGGCATATGATCGACTTCATCATCACGAGGTGTCGGGATAAGATGGACATCCACAGTACCCGAGCCATGCGTGGAGCAAACTGTTGGACCGATCACCAGATGCTGAGGTCAAAAGTGGCTTTCAAAATACGACAAAAGCACAGCAGGCAAGGAACAAGTCAGCCGACCAAGCTCAACACAGCAAAACTAAGTACCACCAGCCATAGGGAGAGTTTTGAGCAGGAGATGGACAGTGCTCTCGCCCAATGGGACGAGAAGGAAAACTCAACACCAGACGAGGAATGGGAAGCTCTGCAGCAGGTCGTGTACAACACAGCCAAGACATATCTTGGCAAGCCAGACAGAAAACACCAGGACTGGTTCGAACCCAACGATCAGGAGCTACAAACTCTTATGAGCAGAAGAGACCAAGCCCACCAGAGAGTGTTGCAAACCAGGAGCACTAGATCCAACACTGCAGCATATAAAGACGCCTGCAGACTGCTACAAAAACACACCCGTGCACTGAAGTCAGACTGGTGGGAAAGGAAGGCAGTTGAGCTGCAGAGAGCTGCTGACAGTAACAACATGAAGGGCTTCTACAACGGACTGAAGGAAGTGTGGGGACCCAAAAAGAAGGGACCTGTTCAACTGAAATCAGCAGATGGAATGGAGACCTTCTCTGACAGCAAGAGAGTTGTGGCAAGATGGAGTGAACACTTCCAGAAGCTACTCAACGTCCCTGGAGATATAGATCACGAAGCTTTGGACAACATCCCGCAGCGCATTATCAAGACAAGCCTAGATGAGATTCCAACTATGGATGAGATGGCTAAAGTAATCGCCGGCCTGAAAGATGGCAAAGCACCTGGAGGAGATGGAATTCCTGCAGAAGTATGGAAGCACGGAGGAGACAATCTGTTCAGCAGACTGCACCAACTAATCACCAACGCCTGGGAGGTGGGTTCTGTACCACAAGCATGGAAGGATGCCAGCATTGTAACCATCTACAAGAAAGGTGATCGAACAGACTGTGGGAACTATAGAGGAATCTCTCTTCTTTCCATAGCAGGCAAGATCTTCGCCAGGATCCTACTCAACAGACTATCTACCCACATAACACCAGAGGTAGTTCTAGAGACTGAATGTGGCTTCAGAGGTAACCGGAGCACCGTGGATATGATATTTTGTCTCCGACAACTACAAGAAAAGTGCATTGAGCAGGACCGACCACTGTACATGGTATTTGTCGACTTCAGTAAGGCGTTCGATACAGTTGGGAGAACCGGGCTATGGCAGCTACTGAGGAAGTATGGATGCCCAGAGAAGTTCACAACAATGATCGAGGCACTACATACCGGAATGATGGCAAATGTTAGTGTTGGAGGGGAAGTCTCGGAATCGTTCAGTGTCACAAATGGGGTCAAGCAAGGATGTGTACTGGCCCCCACGCTGTTCTCCATCTTCCTATCAGCAATGCTCGATCATGCTTTCCGAGATTTGGGGGATGGTGTCTACATACAGTCCAGACAGAGCGCTGACCTATTCAACGTCGCACACTTCAGAGCGAAGACCAAGACTACTCGGATACTGATGAGAGAGCTGCTATTCGCATATGACAGTGCACTGGTTGCACACTCTGCTGAAGAGATGCAGAATATAGTGGATGCTTTCTCCAATGCGTCAAAGAAGTTTGGCCTGAAGATTAACATCAAGAAGACCGAGGTGCTGTACCAACCCAACTCTACAAGAACCCGAGAGGAGGATATCATGGTTGATGGAAACAAGTTGAACTCTGTTCTGGAATTCACCTACCTCGGAAGCACTATATCAAGTGATGGATGCATTGACGATGAAATACAGAGGAGGATGGCCAAGGCTAGTGCATCTTTCGGACGACTACGCCAGAGACTCTGGAACAACCACCATGTGTCCATGCGGGTTAAAGGCAAGATATACCGTGCAATCGTGCTGTCCACCCTCCTATACGGAGCCGAGGCATGGACAGTGTACAGACGACAGGTGAAAAAGCTGCATGCCTTCATGATGCGACATCTGCGATCGATCATGAGGATAACCTGGATGGACAAAGTGACAAACAAGGAAATACTCGAACGGACAGGGCTACCATCTATGGAAGATCTTCTGATCAGAAAGAATCTCCGGTGGACTGGACACCTCATGAGGATGTCACCAGACAGGCTACCAAAGCAGGTTCTCTACTCCCAACTGTCTTCTGGTCAGAGAAAGAGAGGGCGCCCTCGCCTCCGGTTCAAGGATACAATCAAGAGAAACCTGAAGCTGAGAGACATAAAGATCGACTCCTGGACATCACTCTCACAGCAGAGAGATAAATGGAGAGCAAGAGTCAAGTGATGGAAGCAGTCTTTGTCGCTTCGCGACCGACAGCATGATGATGATGATTATTATTATTATTATTATCATCATCATCATCATCATCATCATCATCATCATCATTATTATTATTATTACATTTATTGCCATCGTTATCTTTATAGTTATCGCTATCGGATTTTGTATCAGTGTCATTATTCTTATTATTATACTGTTGTTATTATTATTGTGTTTGCAGTGAGTTCCCCTACTACAGTGGTTGCCATGACCCCGCAGCAAGGGGTTCCTGTAGCTACAATCCAGAGCCCGCCCGTGTATTACGCCACATGATGTTGCCGTCCACATAACCAGGAATGTACCAGAAATGTCCAGCGATCCACCCGCCGTTGAGTGTTAAAAACATTTCGACCAAAGCACTGGTGACAGGCCGGAAGTAATGACTAGCCAGTGTTAGCAATTGCACTAAGTTTGGATTAACATAATTAGTTTTAAAGCAAATGAAAACTGTCTTCAATTCACCAAAAATACATATTTCTCTAAATCTATATGTGTCCTTTATTGTACCAACAGCTACATATCGAGTTGCCATTGTTTCAAAGGCAGCGCATGTTTATTCATTATTCATTCACTAAACAGAATTGTAAAGAAAAACACTATTGTATACAATAATAATGTTTATTATTATAAACTCTCAGTGTAGACCTATGTTGATATTGGCTTTTGTTACGTTGTAATAGTATGCATAACCATGTTTTATAAGACTACTAATGTAAACATTTATTATGTATTTATCATTATTAATTTGTATGCTTACATGTTCTATTAATTATAGAAACTTAAACAATACACTGCATATGAACTATTTGTTGATAATAGAGTTATTTTAGGATGCTGGCGACTGGTTTATTAAATCATATTTCAT
>OZ024860.1:47574251-47584251 GCA_964017155.1 Oasisia sp. SBJ-2009 | reverse complement strand
ATGTGGAGCTATTGTTTAGTTACACTCAAACACACACACGCGTGCACACACGCGCGCGCACACACACACACACACACGCGCACACACACGCATACACACTCTCTCTCTCACACACACACACACACACACACACACACACACACACACACATATGCACACATACATACACACACGCACGCACACACACACACATACACACGCACACACCCGCACACACACGAACGCACACACAAACACACACACGTACACACACACATGCACACATACATACACACACGCACACACATATACACACGCACACACACGAACGCACACACAAACACACACACGTACACACACACACGCATACACACACGCACGCACACACACATACAAATACACACACGCACGCACACACACACACACACAGACACACACAACACACACACACACACACACACACACACACACACACACACACATACACATACACAGGCACACACAGACACGCACACTCAAACACACACACACACACACACACACACACACACATACACACACACGTACACACCCACGCATACACACACACAGATACACAAACGCACGCACACACACAGACACACACAGACACGCACGCGCGCGCGCACACACATACACAAACACACACACACACGCATACACACACAACACACACACTCACACACACACGCGCGCGCATACACATACACAACCTATAAACAAACACACACACAAAAAGGTACGCCTGGCAAAAATGTGCTGGAATGGCCGACTACATACAGCAGATCTAAATCAACGAGTCTGTTTGAATTTTTAAACGTTTAGCGACAGATACAGTGATGTCGATTGGAATGCCTTAAAAATGTACCACGAAATAAGCGTAGCAATAATTCATGTTATCGATAAAGAATTGACAATAGGCGTCGTGATACATGTTATTATAAACGGCACGGCACGGCACGGCACGGCACGGCACGGCACGGCACGGCACGGCACGGCACGGCACGGCACGGCACGGCACGGCACGGCACGGCACGGCACGGCACGGCACGGCACGGCACGGCACGGCACGGCACGGCACGGCACGGCACGGCACGGCACGGCACGGCACGGCACGGCACGACACGACACGACACGACACGGCACGACACGACACGACACGACACGACACGACACGACACGACACGACACGACACGACACGACACGACACGACACGGTACGACACGCCACGCCACGACACGGCACGGCACGGCACGACACGACACGACACGGCACGACACGACACGACACGACACGACACGACACGACACGACACGACACGACACGACACGACACGACACGACACGACACGACACGACACGACACGACACGACACGACACGACACGACACGACACGACACGACACGACACGACACGACACGACACGACACGACACGACACGACACGACACGACACGACACGACACGACACGACACGACACGACACGACACGACACGACACGACACGACACGACACGACACGACACGACACGACACGATATGACATTATCTTGAATCTGTATATTATTAAAAATGAAAATTACAAATGTTTTGACTGATCCAAGGAATGTTAATAAGCAATTCTATACGTTAATAGTTGATTAGTTTATATATACAAAATGTAACCAGTTGTATGTAGCACTCTACGAACACTTACCAGTAGCCACCCCATTGCATCCCCACGCAGGTTGTTGCTGTAAATAATGAAAGTAGTTAAAATCAGATACAGAATATAACTATGTAGTCTGAACACAAGTGAAGAAAATGTAGTTAGCGTGCAACGAGCGCACACGTAGGCTCATACACACACAGCGCACGCACATACATACACACCGCTGGACTTAGGTCTGGGGAATTCAATGAGCAGATGCTGCTACCATATCCCTCCTGTATACTTGCCACAACGGTCCGTGTATATACCGTTTTTTCGTTTTCAAATTTGCAAACGGAAAACGGATAACGAATTCCTTTTTCGTTTTTCGTTTTCAAATTTGCGAACGAAAAACGAAAAACGAATTCCTTTTCCGTTTTTCGTTTTCAAAAGTGAAGTAAGAAAAACGAAAAACGAATTCGTTTTTCGTTTTAGTTTTCAAAAGTGAAGTTAGAAAAACAAAAATTTTTCGTTTTTGCATTTAGGATGCTTCGGTCGCACTGCCACAGCGCAGCGCAGCGCAGCGCAGCGCAGCGCAGCGCAGCGCAGCGCAGCGCAGCGCAGCGCAGCGCAGCGCAGCGCAGCGCAGCGCAGCGCAGCGCAGCGCAGCGCAGCGCAGCGCAGCGCAGCGCAGCGCAGCGCAGCGCAGCGCAGCGCAGCGCAGCGCAGCGCAGCGCAGCGCAGCGCAGCGCAGCGCAGCGCAACGAAACACAATACAACACAACACAACACAACACAACACAACACAACACAACGAAACACAATACAACACAACACAACACAACACAACACAACACAACACAACACAACACAACACAACACAACACAACACAACACAACACAACACAACACAACACAACACAACACAACACAACACAACACAACACAACACAACACAACACAACACAACACAACACAACACAACACAACACAACACAACACAACACAACACAACACAACACAACACAACACAACACAACACAACACAACACAACACAACACAACACAACACAACACAACACAACACAACACAACACAACACAACACAACACAACACAACACAACACAACACAACACAACACAACACAACACAACACAACACAACACAACACAACACAACACAACACAACACAACACAACACAACACAACACAACACAACACAACACAACACAACACAACACAACACAACACAACACAACACAACACAACACAACACAACACAACACAACACAACACAACACAACACAACACAACACAACACAACACAACACAACACAACACAACACAACACAACACAACACAACACAACACAACACAACACAACACAACACAACACAACACAACACAACACAACACAACACAACACAACACAACACAACACAACACAACACAACACAACACAACACAACACAACACAACACAACACAACACAACACAACACAACACAACACAACACAACGTCGATCGTTCACTGAAAACATAAATCCGCATCATAACAATTATTTTATAATTGCACACCTTGCATAGTCAGGGGCGTAGCTAGACGTACGCACGTGCTTCCACTTCAATAAAGCAACCACAAAATGCTCACTTCAAACGGTGGCCAGAGGATGCCGAGATATGTTCATAGCAACGAAAACGTCATCATTCACTTGGAACAATTTGTCAACATTTCGACAACACTACATTAATGTACAAAACAATAGTTAGGCCTCATTTGTCTAGAATATTGTATACAATCATGAAGGCCATATCGCAAAATGATACCGAAACCCAGGGATATCAGTTATGAAATGCGTCTAAAAGATGTGGTTTAACAACACAAGAAACTTCGAGGTTGAGAGAAAATCAGATAGAGGTGTTTAAAATATTGAATGGGTATGAAAATATTGAGATATGACCAGAGGACATGGAGTTACAATAGCAAAGAATCAGTGTATTAGAAAATTCTCATTTTCACAAAGAACTGCAAATGAATGGAACAGATTATCAGCTAATTGTGTAGGTGCTAATAGTGTTAATGTGTTTAAAAATTAAATCGACATATATTTCAGACAGCGGGATACACAAATAGATAGGTTGGACTCTAAATAAGGCTTCTTTGTCCATCTGCCATCTAGAGTTGATTCCCTGGGTGGCAATCTTGTTAAATCGGGTAGAACTGGAAGTAGGTCATTGAGCGATCCTCTTCAGTTTTGTGGCTAAATTACCAATACAAATGGTCATGAGTACTTGCCAATATATACCGAAACATACTGATATGATAGGTATCCAATCAGCACACCTACTATTACTACTACAGGCAGTGCCACCCCTTCTTATCCACTCCACCCCACAGTAATTAATCAAGCCGTTCTCAGTGACAGCCCATTCCTGGCTGTAACTAAATCCAAAGTCATTAAAACTGTGATGCTTTGTTTCTTACCCTAGTCTGGGTGTGCCCTCTGCCCAGCCACCACAGCAGCCACAGCTGTCATTTACTGATAAATTGCAAGGAGTGCATTGTTACATTTTCGTAGGCAGGACCACTGGGTATGCACTTGTCAGGACATTAGTTTAAGTGTCCGCATTTCTTATCTCCGTAATACAGGAGTAGTTTCCGTACTACGTAATCTGATGTCAATTTCCGTAATGCTTACGGAATAGTCGTATTGGTAGGCAGCTCTGCAATATTTGTTGTCATAATCATAATAATAATAAAAAATCATTAGATATGTAAATATTGCACACATCCTAAAAGCTTACACAAATAAGAAAGAAAATTAAACAATATAAACAGACTTAGTGTTACAACCCCTAGTTCATTAGTCACATTAATATGAATGGATGCATACAAGGAATTATGCATATAGTTCAGATACATTAGTCATCAGAATCAGCCTGTTATGTAGCACATTCACACATATGCTATGTATAATATGGCATTTTAACCGTTCAAGTCCCCGCCTTTTCAACATGTTTCACGTAGAAAGAATATGTTTTTATTTACTCCTTTACGTGTTCTATTTACCTATGTTATAGTGAGTGTGACTTAAAATGCATTATATTTCAACTGTTTGGGTCATAACACATGCTACGCAACATTCAGGAACACCAGACACTCGTGATAGAATTTAGATTGATATATTAATTAGTGCTTCCATATGTATGTATGCCTAGCTACGCCCCTGATAGTCACCCAATGGTTCGTCAATTGTCAACTGTACATATAGGCTCAGTAAAGCCTTTCCACCATGAGTTTCTTCGACCTTCGCCACGGGGACCATGAGCCAATACAGAGGCCATATTTTTATCGGGAGTCCTATGTACCAGCGCCTTCTGCCTTATTTGAAATCCGGCACCCTCGTTTACGCACGCATGCACGCATGCACATACGCACGCACGCATTCACTCTCGTACGCACACAAGCATAAACATGTACACCTATAATAGCAATAATTAGACAGACATCGTAACAACATATGCCCTCACTAACATCTGCCTTGGACCGTTTTCCCGTCATGGACCGTTTTCCCGTCATGTGCCATGGACTTTGCTTGACTGCTCATTTCCCACCTAATGCATCGCGTGGAGAAAGGGTTAAACCGCTCGCATGCAGAAAGTGTTAAACAACGTTACCGTGACCTCTTTTCAAGTTATCCAGTCACCTAGGCGACAAAGTCGTCACGCGTCACTGAACACATCGCGGGTAAGTGGGGTATCGCGGGCGGGATGGTGTTCTATAGAAAGCAACTGACAGAAAAATGTCAGCGGTTTCAGCTGTGTTAAAGACCGGATACCGCGCTATATAGGAGCTCGCATTCACCCGCAAACTATATTACACCAACATACCAGATTCGATAAATGATTATTTATTGATGTTGTTGTCATTATCACCACCATCATCATCATCATCATCATCATCATCATTATTTAGTAACTGATAGAAAATAATAATTATTATTGTGATTTATTTTGCTTCTACAGGTACAAAAACACCGTCGTTGAAAAACAAGCCATACAGCGAACTGAATCGATAAGCGATTTTAATTGTTGTTGTTATTATTACCATTATTATGATTTAGTAAATGTTAGAACTATGATATGAATTATGTTAGTTATTATGTAGTCAAGCATCGCTTGGGAAACAAAATATACAGTAAACGTTTTAAAACGTGAATTACTAACATATAGTGAACGTTTTAAAACGTTAATTACTATGTAATCTATCTCTCTCTCTCTCTCTCTCTCTCTCTCTCTCTCTCTCTCTCTCTGTCTCTCTGTCTTTCTCTCCTTCTCTCTTTCTCTCTTTCTCTCTTTCTCCCTTTCTCTCTTTCTCTCTTTCTCTCTCTCACTCTCCCCCCCCCTTCTCTCTCTAACTAGTTCTTAGTATTATTGCAAAACCGTTTTAAATACGAGACAGAGAGTGTTTTAAATGTATCTCAAGTCTCAACGCACTAAGCACTATGCAAAAAGGAGACAAGCCCACCTACGAGAAACAGATGAACTGCGACAGTTTCAAAGTTCACTTACCAGAATTTGCAGCGGTAATTCCGGACACGAAGACGATGAGGCTGGCTGCAGTAGGATGCATGGTTGCTAGTTACTCAACATCAAAACAGCGTGTTTCACAATCAAACTGTTTTCGAAATTAGTGTTCTGATTTACAGTTGCTCAGCTATACAGATGATTGCTCAGTTATAAAATTATAGATTATTAGTCACCCCCTCAACGGGGTGACGAAGGTAAGGAAGGCAGCATATGCGGAGATAACGTCACATTGCTACATATGTTTTATATCATGTCTACAACACATTAACTTCATAAGACTCTTGTGCTCTCCTACGACTGAACCGGTTCTTTCCACCTTCACGTAATTACTGCTAATTGCACGGAGTCAGCCCATGGGACCCTCCATAGAATGGGCATGACCCTACTTACTTATTCATGATTTTTCGGAAAGTGAAACACCCTGCAAAGAAATAGGTTCTTCCCGCTGACTGTTTCGCACCATTGTCTGAAACGTGGCCACAGCATTGGCTTTAAGGATGTATAATGATGTACCGGTGTGATAAAAATAGAACATTCCTGCATAGCTACCAGTGCAAACCCGTTACATTCGGCTCTATAAGTATCGCAGTGGGCTTTCATTTCGTTTCGTTACAATCGGCTCTATGAGAATCGCTGTGGATTGTTATGTTTCGAAATAAAGTTTTGGTTTGGTACACAACACGTATTTGTGGACATTTAGGCGAAGTGAATTACTTATCGAGCATCGCAACGATGGCATGTAACCCCTGAAATAGTAGAACATATGATTGAGTTGACTGCAAGAACCAACTAAGCTCATAATGCCACAAGCCCCGTTAGTCCACGAGCCAAGCATGCACATATTGAGGTTGATTCTCACACTAATCGCTACTACAATTTTAAGTTGAATATATATCCGAGGTGTCCGAAAATTAGTGATTGATATTAAATAAGCGTAGCTTATTACTTTTATTGATGCCATTATGATTTTCAGAAACACCAATATCTGATGTGTCAAAAAAGGGTGACTGAGATAAGACTCGTGTACTAAAGTCGTTTTGGGCGCCATCTTTAAATATGGCTGCCATTTCAATGAGTAATTATGGCTACTAAAACACAATTATTCTAACCATTATGTCCACAAACACAGGGGGAATATCAAGGTAAATATAACATTTAAAACCATTTTCTGCTGTTGAATTACCCCAATATATGGCTAAAAACAATTATTTAAGTGAAAACCTTAGGATGACATGTATATGTTCTAGAAATGCAATACACTGTCATAATTCAAACAGTGTTAAGAAAGCACTTTAGTAAAGCAAAAAAACAAAGACCATGTTCACATATAACATTCGATCGAACACGATGCAGATTAACTAAGTATGTTTTGTTCATAATGGAAATTATACACAAAGTTAATCCGCATTATCGCGCCAACTGAATTAGTTCACAACGGGGCGTTGTGTGTGGGTCATTTACACACACGTACTTTCCAATGACGATGTGTACTTACATCTGTACTGGGTCGCAAATGAACGTTATACCAGGCAGAGCCATGGCGTCTGAAGCAAAATGCATTTTAATCGTATACTTGCACATACGTTTTAGCTATATGTTTATTTAGATATTGTCACAGACAGATCGGTACAAGATGCGATGCAGTATACTGTTACAGTAATGCACAATTACTGGTGTTTCTATGCAGCTGCCGCAGTATTAAGACTTAATATTTATATGATAGTAGCCTACTATTTATTAAAAACAAAATAGTGATAAACTAAAGTCACTCATTTGATAGCATAATTTGGTATGGATTTGACTATTTTACCATTTACTATGGAACATGCAGCCGATTGTCAGCGACGGACCAAGTAACACACGTAATAATGTCAACATGACGGTGGCAGTGAAAATTAGATTAGCACTAATGCCAAATTTTGCTAATACTTTTCCCACCGTGCTCTGATGTTGCTGACTAAACGACTGACCTGGTGAGATCATGCATAGCTATGGCTACGAGAAATGTGTGAGTTGGCCTATCTGTGACATACCCGCACGTCTATTGAGTTTTTAATATTCCATGTCTTCTAGCCTCTGTATTATATAACAGTGATTTGTTTTGCTTCTTCATTTGTCTCTTCGTTCGTTCGTTCGTTCGTTCGTTCGTTCGTTCGTTCGTTCGTTCGTTCGTTCGTTCGTTCGTTCGTTCGTTCGTTCGTTCGTTCGTTCGTTCGTTCGTTCGTTCGTTCGTTCGTTCGTTCGTTCGTTCGTTCGTTCGTTCGTTCGTTCGTTCGTTCGTTCGTTCGTTCGTTCGTTCGTTCGTTCGTTCGTTCGTTCGTTCGTTCGTTCGTTCGTTCGTTCGTTCGTTCGTTCGTTCGTTCGTTCGTTCGTTCGTTCGTTCGTTCGTTCGTTCGTTCGTTCGTTCGTTCGTTCGTTCGTTCGTTCGTTCGTTCGTTCGTTCGTTCGTTCGTTCGTTCGTTCGTTCGTTCGTTCGTTCGTTCGTTCGTTCGTTCGTTCGTTCGTTCGTTCGTTCGTTCGTTCGTTCGTTCGTTCGTTCGTTCGTTCGTTCGTTCGTTCGTTCGTTCGTTCGTTCGTTCGTTCGTTCGTTCGTTCGTTCGTTCGTTCGTTCGTTCGTTCGTTCGTTCGTTCGTTCGTTCGTTCGTTCGTTCGTTCGTGTGTTTGTTTGTTTGTTTGTTTGTTTGTTTGTTTGTTTGTTTGTTTGTTTGTGTGTTTGTGTGTTTGTGTGTTTGTTTGTGTGTTTGTGTGTTTGTTTGTTTGGTTGTTGTTGTTTTATTGTTTTGTTTTTTTGTTTTTTTGTTTGTTTGTTTGTTTGTTTGTTTGTTTGTTTGTTTGTTTGTTTGTTTGTTTGTTTATCCATATCTCCGTCAATCTTGAATGTATCTTTTTGGGTGATGATTGAGAACTTGAGAAATATTTCAAAAGGCTAGGCATAGAGTAAGCCAAACATTAAGATTTGCTACATGATTAAATGAAATTTCGTTTAATCCAGGTATAAGAAGAACAATACATCGGCCAATTTGAAATTACCCCTCTTGTGTGTTATTGTAGCTCTGATGAACCAAGCGAGATTAAGTAAGAATAGAAAGGGGTGCGTTGTGATACGCGGGATTTCCCCTTTGCAAAAATACTTCTTCAGTGCAGGAACCACATACAGATCAAGTAACAGGTAACTGTTTACGTTTGTGAGACTGGCGGCTGAACGGAGAGACACAGTCTGATGACTGCGTCAGAACATTAATAAACAGTCACTTATTAGCACATATATCATCATCTGACAACTTAAACAACTTACAGTTATGTGAGAGTAAATGTTGTATACTCGTTGAGTGTGAACCATCGGATGTCGGTGTAATTTACGTGATTCAAGCTGTACTGCTGACGACGGCAGATTATTTGTCATTAGTCGAGGAACTTAAGTAATTCCGTATCACTAAATCACAGTTGTTGTGAGAATAAACTAATGTTACATAACACATGGCGGGGCTTGTTTTTTTGTAAATTAAAAATCCCATTTAATAACCGTTTTCGTGGTTTGACAAATACAAGCACGAGTATGTCTGTGTGTGTGTGTGTGTGTGTGTGTGTGTGTGTGTGTGTGTGTGCGTGCTTGCGTGCGTGCGTGCGTTCGTGTTGTGTATGTGTGCGCGCGTGTGTGTGAATGTGTGTGCATGTATGATCTAGGGTTGTATGAGTGAGTGTATGTGAGTGTTGGTGCGTGTATGTGTGTGTTTGTGTGTGCGCGCGGTGTCCAATGTTATACGATTACTCAAAGGACATTA
>OZ024860.1:47489251-47569251 GCA_964017155.1 Oasisia sp. SBJ-2009 | reverse complement strand
GACGTCATATTTTAGTCTGTAGAGGAGACGTTTAATTAATTTCACACACACATGCACGCACGCACACGCGCACGCGCACGCACACGCACACGCACACGCACACGCACACGCACACGCACACGCACACGCACACGCACACGCACACGCACACGCACACGCACACGCACACGCACACGCACACGCACACGCACACGCACACGCACACGCACACGCACACGCACACGCACACGCACACGCACACGCACACGCACACGCACACGCACACGCACACGCACACGCACACGCACACGCACACGCACACGCACACGCACACGCACACGCACACGCACACGCACACGCACACGCACACGCACACGCACACGCACACGCACACGCACACGCACACGCACACGCACACGCACACGCACACGCACACGCACACGCACACGCACACGCACACGCACACGCACACGCACACGCACACGCACACGCACACGCACACGCACACGCACACGCACACGCACACGCACACGCACACGCACACGCACACACACAATGGATTTTTTATACCACGTTCCGTGCTCAATATTGATTAGGACGGGACGACGTTTGTCGAAATGAAATGTTGGCGGCAGGTGGGTCCCGTTCAAGTTTGAAGTTTAAACTAACGGATCATTGTGATGGTGCTGCCGCCTACCAGACAGTGGTGAAAACATACACACATAATGGACCATATCAGTCACGTTTTTATTAGTTTACCTGTTATAGAACGCACAGTGATTGGTAGTAAAGCGATAGACTAAATGCAATGTTATTGTTACAGACAAATGTCAGACATGGCCAATTGTGCGATACAACTATGACTGCAATAAATATACGTTAAGATATCAGTGTTATCTATCCAGTGTTCTGGACGAAATACTGCATCGTTCATCTACGATTTTTAATGGTGCTATGAGATGTAACAGCAATACACACAGTCCCCTCCGAATATGAACACTATCTAAAAGGAAATAAAATATAGTATTATTATTACCAGCATTTATAAAGCGCCATATCTCCGGGACCAGCCCGTTCATAGGCGCGTACACACATTACAGTAAAATGTACATAGAATCATACGAAATATATCTAAAAATAGTAGATTGAACATATCTTTAAAAGAAATACACATTTATAATAACAAAATCGTCCATAAATGTTACACAGAGGAATAGGGGCCTACTTAATCATCATCATTATAATCTGTTTAAATTAGTGCTGACCTCTGGCGACCAAACATCCGGGCATACAACAAACACAATAGCCGAAATTGTGTTGACAGAAATATTATCAAGCAAAGTAGTGAATTACATAGTGTACACACAATTACATCAAGTTTATAAACACTCAACACTTGCGTCGTAGCATAGCATGACCACATAGGCATTATTTGCCCATCTAATAATTAGGGTCTGCTTAGTTGGATCACTGTTCCTCTACAATCAGATAAATAGGGAAAGTTCTTATATAGCGCAGTATCCAGTCCTCAGGACCGCTCAAAGCGCTTTACGCTTTACTTCCCTGACAGACCTGTTCAACCAGAAACCTTCTCGGCTTCTCCGGGAAGCATCCAGCCATATGCTACAATTGATTCGCGAAGGCTGCTAGTACACATATCCACCACTGTCTAAAGCCAGGTACTCATTTACGTGAACTGGAGCAATGTAGAGTGAAAACAATTGCGCATGGTTTTAACATCGCAGCAAAGGATTCGAATCCGGGTCCTCTTAGTCGAGAGTCCGACGCTTTATCCCTGAGCCACTGCGCTCTACATATAACATGACTTTAAAGTAATTACATACAACATGGTTTACACCTCCTTAGAAATGTTGACTTGTATACGTGCTATAACAACAACACTTTTCAAATGACCTGTTCAAATCTTGCCGGCACAAATCAACAATTACCATTTTAAAATCTTATCAACATTATTTCAAAACATTTCCACAAATTTCGATTAATTTCGTTCAAATAAAAACAAATAATGTTCTATCCTATCAAAAATCGTAACATTTCCTTTTCCCTTTGCACCGTCCTTCTCTGTGTAGTTTGTGAAATTGTAAAATAAACGATACAATGTCCGGCTTCTTATATTTACTTGAGATATATCTCGCACAGTGTGAGCGAGTTGTGGGGCGCGCTGAGCATGACTAGGTAGACGGTCTGACACGGCGTGGCGCTGCAGTCGCACTCAAACACACACCGTCCAGGCTTCTTGTCGCAGAAGGAAGGGTTGTTGTGATAGGGCAGCATGGCTGACTGGTCGCCCTCCGTGTACACCATTGTCGCCGGGAAGTCGAGACAGTCTCCATGGCCCAGCACAGCCGTCACGGTCAGACGGCTGTGGACTGTATTCCACAACTCCACCTTCAGAGTAAATGGTTCATCTGATTCTGGTGTTGTAACTGGTTGACATATGTCGCTCTTCCTGTCAGTGACAAGAGACACGCTGTAGTCGTTACGATATCCGCTCATGGAGACCATTGTTGAGTCAAAGTCTGCAAATATTACAATAATTTAATAACATGTCATAAATCTGTTCTGTGTTCAGTTGTGCATATGATGTCTCCAACACAATTACGTACAGCTATTAACCACCAAATATGAGCATGCATCGAGCACTGATAATCTCCGGCGCGGAATCGTGGATGAAGTCCGACCAATGCACGTCATCGACAACTCCGTGTGTTGGATGTACGATGTCAGTGCGGTTGACTGAGTGTCAACTGGTAACATAGCCAGTGACAGTTCCATCTGTGGCTGAACTGTCCAGTCACTGCTGTGTAAGAGACGACTATGCTTTGGTCATCGTGGCCGCTTGTTCCTGTCCCTGTTTGTTCGTGAAGCATTGTTTACAACGTCAGTTACAGCTCTCAGTTGACATTTTTAAAGACAACTGGTTCACGTTTACCATAGAAAGTCGTTCACGGCTTCTGTGACAAGTGCGTCGTTTTTCTTCAGTCACCGGCACACGTTTTGGTTTTGGTAATCATCAGCAGACCATACCGAAGGAATTCTTTCTTTAGCGCCAATATCGTTTGAAAATCCGAGCGCAACCAAACCAACTGATTAATCATTATCATTGACAAACGTCAGCCAAAGACGGACGGAATAAATCAGAATCAATAGATGGCGCAAATATTTCACGACAAAGGTTCCTAATTATATTGTAAAACCTAGTACATGCTATTAATGAAGCCATTTATAACGATTACTTAACAATGACAACTTAGCATATTTCGCATGATAATATCGTCCACATGGTTATAACACGGCAGCTTACCGTCGAAAACTTCAACTTCAGTCAGGTGAAAACAGTCGTCTACCCTCGCGTCCAGGACCAAATAGCGGCCCCACAACGGTTTGGTGCATGTTAACATGACTACTTGGGCAGACTGCATTACTTCTTTGTGTTCCGCACAGGTCCGTGTCGAACGGTCCTGAAATGGTCCGCCGTCGGTTAACGGGCTACGGTCCGTGAGGAGAACGGCAAAGCTTTTCAATCTCCGCGCCACTGTTGGACAAAACGCAACATAAATGATTCATCGACACGAACATAACAATTCCAGATTCACCTCACAACGCCGCTCATTCACATGCGTTCATTATTAATGTGTGTATTGGTATGTGTGTGTGTGTGTGTGTGTGTGTGTGTGTGTGTGTGTGTTTGTGTGTGTGTGTGTGTATGTGTGTGTGTGTGTGTGTGTGTGTGTGTGTATGTGTGTGTGCTTGTGTGTGTGTGTGTGTATGTGTGTGTGTGTGTGTGTGTGTGTGTGTGTGTGTGTGTGTGTGTGTGTGTGTGTATGTATGTGTGTGTATGTGTGTGTATGTGCTTGTGTGTGTTTGTATTTGTGTTTGTGTGTATTTGTTTGTGTGTATGTGCTTGTGTGTGTTTGTATTTGTGTGTGTATGTGTGTTTGTGTATGTGTGTGTGTATGTGCTTGTGTGTGTTTGTGTGTCTGTGTGAGTGTGTGTGTGTGTGTGGGGGGTGTGTTTGTATGTTTGTGTGGGGGGTGTGTTTGTATGTTTGTGTGTTTGTGTGTTTGTGTGTTTGTGTGTTTGTGTGTTTGTGTGTTTGTGTGTTTGTGTGTTTGTGTGTTTGTGTGTTTGTGTGTTTGTGTGTTTGTGTGTTTGTGTGTTTGTGTGTTTGTGTGTTTGTGTGTTTGTGTGTTTGTGTGTTTGTGTGTTTGTGTGTTTGTGTGTTTGTGTGTTTGTGTGTTTGTGTGTTTGTGTGTTTGTGTGTTTGTGTGTTTGTGTGTTTGTGTGTTTGTGTGTTTGTGTGTTTGTGTGTTTGTGTGTTTGTGTGTTTGTGTGTTTGTGTGTTTGTGTGTTTGTGTGTTTGTGTGTTTGTGTGTTTGTGTGTTTGTGTGTTTGTGTGTTTGTGTGTTTGTGTGTTTGTGTGTTTGTGTGTTTGTGTGTTTGTGTGTTTGTGTGTTTGTGTGTTTGTGTGTTTGTGTGTTTGTGTGTTTGTGTGTTTGTGTGTTTGTGTGTTTGTGTGTTTGTGTGTTTGTGTGTTTGTGTGTTTGTGTGTTTGTGTGTTTGTGTGTTTGTGTGTTTGTGTGTTTGTGTGTTTGTGTGTTTGTGTGTTTGTGTGTTTGTGTGTTTGTGTGTTTGTGTGTTTGTGTGTTTGTGTGTTTGTGTGTTTGTGTGTTTGTGTGTTTGTGTGTTTGTGTGTTTGTGTGTTTGTGTGTTTGTGTGTTTGTGTGTTTGTGTGTTTGTGTGTTTGTGTGTTTGTGTGTTTGTGTGTTTGTGTGTTTGTGTGTTTGTGTGTTTGTGTGTTTGTGTGTTTGTGTGTTTGTGTGTTTGTGTGTTTGTGTGTTTGTGTGTTTGTGTGTTTGTGTGTTTGTGTGTTTGTGTGTTTGTGTGTTTGTGTGTTTGTGTGTTTGTGTGTTTGTGTGTTTGTGTGTTTGTGTGTTTGTGTGTTTGTGTGTTTGTGTGTTTGTGTGTTTGTGTGTTTGTGTGTTTGTGTGTTTGTGTGTTTGTGTGTTTGTGTGTTTGTGTGTTTGTGTGTTTGTGTGTTTGTGTGTTTGTGTGTTTGTGTGTTTGTGTGTTTGTGTGTTTGTGTGTTTGTGTGTTTGTGTGTTTGTGTGTTTGTGTGTTTGTGTGTTTGTGTGTTTGTGTGTTTGTGTGTTTGTGTGTTTGTGTGTTTGTGTGTTTGTGTGTTTGTGTGTTTGTGTGTTTGTGTGTTTGTGTGTTTGTGTGTTTGTGTGTTTGTGTGTTTGTGTGTTTGTGTGTTTGTGTGTTTGTGTGTTTGTGTGTTTGTGTGTTTGTGTGTTTGTGTGTTTGTGTGTTTGTGTGTTTGTGTGTTTGTGTGTTTGTGTGTTTGTGTGTTTGTGTGTTTGTGTGTTTGTGTGTTTGTGTGTTTGTGTGTTTGTGTGTTTGTGTGTTTGTGTGTTTGTGTGTTTGTGTGTTTGTGTGTTTGTGTGTTTGTGTGTTTGTGTGTTTGTGTGTTTGTGTGTTTGTGTGTTTGTGTGTTTGTGTGTTTGTGTGTTTGTGTGTTTGTGTGTTTGTGTGTTTGTGTGTTTGTGTGTTTGTGTGTTTGTGTGTTTGTGTGTTTGTGTGTTTGTGTGTTTGTGTGTTTGTGTGTTTGTGTGTTTGTGTGTTTGTGTGTTTGTGTGTTTGTGTGTTTGTGTGTTTGTGTGTTTGTGTGTTTGTGTGTTTGTGTGTTTGTGTGTTTGTGTGTTTGTGTGTTTGTGTGTTTGTGTGTTTGTGTGTTTGTGTGTTTGTGTGTTTGTGTGTTTGTATGTTTGTATGTTTGTATGTTTGTATGTTTGTATGTTTGTATGTGTGTGTATATATGTGTCTACTCTCAACTGTCTTCTGGTCACAGAAAGAGAGGGCGCCCTCGTCTCCAGTTCAAGGATACCATCAATAGAAACCTGAAGCTGAGTGACATAAAGACCGACTCATGGACATCACTCTCACAGCAGAGTAATAAATGGAGAGCAACAGTCAAGTCATGGAAGGAGTCTTTGTCGCTTCGCGACCGACAGCATGACGATGATGATGTGTGTGGTTGTGTATATGTGTGGTGTGTGTGTTTTGTTGTGCATGTATGTGTTGCGTTGCGTTGCGTTGCGTTGCGTTGCGTTGCGTTGCGTTGCGTTGCGTTGCGTTGCGTTGCGTTGCGTTGCGTTGCGTTGCGTTGCGTTGCGTTGCGTTGCGTTGCGTTGCGTTGCGTTGCGTTGCGTTGCGTTGCGTTGCGTTGCGTTGCGTTGCGTTGCGTTGCGTTGCGTTGCGTTGCGTTGCGTTGCGTTGCGTTGCGTTGCGTTGCGTTGCGTTGCGTTGCGTTGCGTTGCGTTGCGTTGCGTTGCGTTGCGTTGCGTTGCGTTGCGTTGCGTTGCGTTGCGTTGCGTTGCGTTGCGTTGCGTTGCGTTGCGTTGCGTTGCGTTGCGTTGCGTTGCGTTGCGTTGCGTTGCGTTGCGTTGCGTTGCGTTGCGTTGCGTTGCGTTGCGTTGCGTTGCGTTGCGTTGCGTTGCGTTGCGTTGCGTTGCGTTGCGTTGCGTTGCGTTGCGTTGCGTTGCGTTGCGTTGCGTTGCGTTGCGTTGCGTTGTACATGCATGAGTATGTGCGTATGTGAGCGGCGTGTGTGTTAATCGTGCGTGTTTGTATGCGTGTGTTCGCATGCGTGCGTATGGTGTCTGCGCGTGCGCGCGCGCGTGCGTGCATGCGTGCGTGCGTCAGTGTGTTTGTATGTGTATGTGTATGTGTATGTGTGTGTGTGTGTGTGTGTTTGTGTGTGTGTGTCCGTGTCCGTGTGCGTGTGCGTGTGCGTGTGCGTGTGCGTGTGCGTGTGCGTGTGCGTGTGCGTGTGCGTGTGCGTGTGCGTGTGCGTGTGCGTGTGCGTGTGCGTGTGCGTGTGCGTGTGCGTGTGCGTGTGCGTGTGCGTGTGCGTGTGCGTGTGCGTGTGCGTGTGCGTGTGCGTGTGCGTGTGCGTGTGCGTGTGCGTGTGCGTGTGCGTGTGCGTGTGCGTGTGCGTGTGCGTGTGCGTGTGCGTGTGCGTGTGCGTGTGCGTGTGCGTGTGCGTGTGCGTGTGCGTGTGCGTGTGCGTGTGCGTGTGCGTGTGCGTGTGCGTGTGCGTGTGCGTGTGCGTGTGCGTGTGCGTGTGCGTGTGCGTGTGCGTGTGCGTGTGCGTGTGCGTGTGCGTGTGCGTGTGCGTGTGCGTGTGCGTGTGCGTGTGCGTGTGCGTGTGCGTGTGCGTGTGTGCCTTTATGCGTGCGATCACGTCAACGTGTCCGTACGCATGTACTAGAGGGTACTCATCACTTACCCCAGTTAACGGCTTCTCGGTTTACGATCTTCACCCTGGTGACGCGCGCTCTCCCCTCCCCGAGGTTCACGGCCCACCACGCCCTGCTTGCGGTGTTCGTGTGGAAGTAGTTGCTAAGGTTTCCATCCACTCCAAGTGCGGCGTAATCATTAATGTGGGTCGAAATCATCATTGCAGGTTTTCCTCGAGCGATGTTCTCGTCGATTGAAATTACTGCAGAAAAAAAGACCTGAGCATATTTCTTGCTTGTAAATGTAAGTTCTCCCATAGCGTAGAATACAATCATCAGGATTGCTCAAAGCGCTTTACACTTTACTCAATGGAAGCCCTGTCCTATCGAATACTATTCGTACACAGATATCCACCAGTGTCAGGTACTCATTCGTAGAGATGAATGAACTGGAGAAATGAACCCGGGTTCTCTTAGTCGAGAGTCCGAAGCTCGCGTGATTTCGCCACTGCGCCACTGGGATAACAATTGTTTTTCAAATTGTTAATTAACATTGCTATTCATACTAACTATAAAATTACATCCGTGCCTTTGCTTTCCAGTTGAGCCACGTGTGGAAGTAATGCACTGATATTAATAATTGACACCGAGCTCTCTGTGAGGACACAAATAACTGACGTGTGTCGCACCGCCTACTGCCATCTACACAATCTCCCCAATTTAAGAAACAACTGTATACATTGTTCCGCTTAAGGAGTTACTCAACGGATATTATATTTTACTTCACTTTTTATATTAGCAATCTTATTTATTTGTATTAATATTATTGTAGTGTAGCTGGTATTTTTTTACATGTTTAATACTTAATGATACATTTAAAGAAGTATTTTAATTTGTATGTATGTATGTATGTATGTATGTATGTATGTATGTATGTATGTATGTATGTATGTATGTATGTATGTATGTATATATATACATATATATATATATATATATATATATATATATATATATATATATATATGTATATATATACATATATATATATATATATATATATATATATATATATATATATATATGTATATACATATATATATATATATATACACACACACATATATATATATATATATATATATATATATATATAATTTATACATATAATATTTATATATTTTATTTTGTCACGTCTTACAGCGTATAATGGCATGTTTTATTATTAAGATTATTATTATTATCATCATCATTATCATTATCACTCTTATTGTTGTTATTATTATTATTATGATTATTATTAATATATTGTCAGTGTACCCACTACACTGATATTATTATAACTTTAGCTATTTTGAATTATTAAGCACGTACACACCCGTTAACAAATCAGCCATCCCAGATTTAATGGTGTCAAAACAAAGTGTTATTGTCTTATTATTTGCACGACTTTACATCTCCAGTCGGTAAAACACGTTAAATTGTTGACATTCATAAGTATATGTTATGCTTTCGTTCATTTTCGTCTACAGCACTAAACATCGTAGTAACAACACAACACATCCATATATTCAATTTCCAAACATTTTCCTATAAGAAATCGTCTGCGTACCTCCGTATTTGGTAAACTTATAGTGGCGTGTGACTGAAGACGGCGGTTATGAGAACGAATGGGGTAGGGCTAATAGCTTAGTGTTGCATGCGATATTATCTGTCTAAAATATAAAGTGTCACCCATGCTAGTTTTGGCTGATAAATGTCATTGATAAATCCTAGCATGAGTCACATAATAGAACATTTAAGTTTAAGATATTTTCGGCCTAGACTTTGACGATAATGGGTACGTCGCCTATACACCAATCGGCTGCACGTTGATAGAATCCCTGGGGATTGTTAACGTGCAACCTAACTGCACTCTGGGTCTCTGGTAAATAATTAAGCGAAACTCGTATAAATTTATAAAGTGGTAGAGCGTTGGTCTCGTACAGTGTTAATGAGTGTATAATGATTCACCTCTTTCACTGGCGCAGTTACTCGTTCTCTGATACACTTATACAATCCTTCACTCATTCTGTCGCGCAGTCAACCCGTCAGTCAAACAGTCAGTTACATATTACTATATGTATTGATTGTAGTACCAATTACAATATACATATATATATATATATATATATATATATATATATATATGTATATATTATATATATATATATATATATATATATATATATATATATATATATATATATATATATAATATATATGTACGAATACGAATACATTTATTTCAGGTAAAAACCCATATACAATCGGTACATACATTAGAACATCTAAGTAGCCTAATTAAAGAGCCAATATGTTTTAAAAAAAATTGTAAAATTGTAGAAAAACAGATAAAATAATGAGCAATATACAGGATGTGATTGTAAAATAAATATGCAATTAATTCATACAAATAAACACCTTTTGAAAAGTTATATAAACAACTTACTGACTTTAAAAATATATATATATATATATAATAAATAATAATAAAGTTATATGCGAGACATGATGACTATCTTACAGATTTACTGTGTACAATGAATTGGCCCACCTAATCCACATTGGGCCATTTACTCTTTCAAAACAATTGTACATAACCCTAATCAAGCCATTATTTATGTTAAAAATGCGTCTTTTAAAACCATAAATGTTCTTACGCAATAGGGCGTCAAAAGTATCAATAGCATTGCTAACAAACATGCCACTCGCACTGTCCCGTCGGCTATATCCCAAAATCCGTCTATGCATATTGTTGTAGGCAACTTTAGCTTTCAAATATAAGCCCTTATTAAAGATAACCCATAACTGTATATATATATATATATATATATATATATATATATATATATATATATATATATATATATATATATATATATATATATATATATATATATATTTATATATATATATATATATACATATATATATATATACATATATATATATATATATATATATATATATATAACACCGCAGCACAGGATTCGAACCCGGGTCCTCTTAGTCGAGAATCCGAAGCTCTATCCCTATATATATATATATATATATATATATATATATATATATATATATATATATATATATATATATATATATATATATATATATATAGAGAGAGAGAGAGAGAGAGAGAGAGAGACAGAGAGAGAGAGAGAGAGAGAGAGAGAGGGGGGGGATAGAGCTTCGGATTCTCGACTAAGAGGAGGCGGGTTCGAATCCTGTGCTGCGGTGTTAAAACCTTGGGCAAGTATTTTCACTATACATTGCTCCAGTTCAAGTTGTATAAATGAGTACCTGGCTATAGACAAGTGGGTATATGTACGAGATGCCTTTGCGCATTAATTACGACATGACTGTATGCTTCCCAGAGAAGTTGAGATGGTGTCTGATTGAACAAGTCTGCCAGGGAAGTAAAGCAGCAATCCTGAGGATTAATTACTGCGCTATATACGAACTTACCTTTCTTTTATATATATATATATATATATATATATATATATATATATATATATATATATATATATATATATATATATATATATATATATATATATATATATATATATATATATATATATATATATACAAGGTGTCCCAAAACAAATGTAACCCATGAAAATGCTTGTCATTTTGTCAATTTTAATGCTATTGTTTTTATTTTTCTGATATAGACAGCTGAGAAGTTAAGAAAACTAAAACCACAAACTACATGTTTCTAGCTCAATCCGTGTGGATGTATCAGTCATTTATAGAATATGCTCCAAATGTCCACCGTTCTGCTGAAGGCAGACTTGGATTCGGCGAGCAAAGTTATTGATAACTCTGATGCACTCCTCCTTTGGTATAGCGTTGATCTTCTGCGTTATTGCTTCCTTGAGCTCAGGGATGGTCTGATGATTGTTCCTGTACACATTATCCTTCAGGAACCTCCACAGGTAGAAATCTAGGGGGGTTAAGATCCGGGGAATGGGGGGACCACTCCGGCTCGCGTTTTCGGCTGATGAGCCGGTTCGGAAACTTGTGATCCAGCCAGTCAAAAGTAATATTAGCTGTGTGGGGAGGTGCCCCATCCTGCTGGAACCATTGTATGCTTGCTCAGCAGCCCTAGAGCTCCCCAGAGCTTGTTCAAAACTTCAATGTAGCGCTCCTTCCTGACGGTCACCGGTTCCTGGTTTGCGTTCTCGATACCATGTTTTGATATGGCCACCCATGCTGCGCAGAAGATCAACGCTATACCAAAGGAGGAGTGCATCAGAGTTATCAATAATTTTGCTCGCCGAATCCAAGTCTGCCTTCAGCAGAACGGTGGACATTTGGACATTTGGAGCATATTCTATGAATGACTAAGAAATCCACACGGATTGAGCTAGAAACATGTAGTTTGTGGTTTTAGTTTTCTTAACTTCTCAGCTGTCTATAGCTAAAATTGACAAAATGACAAGCATTTTTATGGATTACATTTGTTTTGGGACACCCTGTATATATATATATATATATATATATATATATATATATATATATATATATATATATATATATATATATATACATCCATTGAGAGGAAAAGATCTCTCAACGCACCCAAAGTTTATATCCTTTGAATGTTTTGTTTGATTTGTACTAACCAGGTTCTAGAATAGATTCACCTTCACTGCCCAACCGGCAACTTTGAGCACCTCTGGTAATTGCGTCATTTTAGGGGTACTTGGGTATTTATAATCCATTGCTGATGTTAAATGTTCAGTTCAGGGTCACGATCAAATGCTTAAGAACAAGTAAAACAAACATCTGTGTGTGTGTTTGTGTGTGTGTTGGTTCATGTGTGTGGTGTGTGGTTTGTGTGGTGTGTGGTGTGTGGTGCGTGGTGCGTGGTGCGTGGTGCGTGGTGCGTGGTGCGTGGTGCGTGGTGCGTGGTGCGTGGTGCGTGGTGCGTGGTGCGTGGTGCGTGGTGCGTGGTGCGTGGTGCGTGGTGCGTGGTGCGTGGTGCGTGGTGCGTGGTGCGTGGTGCGTGGTGCGTGGTGCGTGGTGCGTGGTGTGTGGTGTGTGGTGTGTGGTTTGTGGTATAAAGTATGTGTTGTGCACGGAGTATATATGTATGCGCGTGTGTGTGTTTATATATGTACGTGTGTATATGTGTATGTATGTATGTATGTATGTATGTATGTGTGTGTGTGGTCAGCGGGTGAATAGGTCAAAAGAAACTGTTGCAATCGAGTTATACAAATGACTCACTATAAGAATGCTACGGGAAAGAACGTACTAACAAAACGATTAAGCGGTATATATGAACTGATCTACAGCCCTGTACAACAGGGAACAGGAGAGAACGTAACTTCCGTCAGCATGATATGACATCACACGTCAATGCGTGACACGGCTGCGTAAAAAATTCAGAGGCTGTACTTACATTTCATGTCGTATTAATGTGTCTTGTTTTTTGTTTTGCAACATCTAACTTATGAATGATATATTCTCTTACTTATAATTACTATTTACATTTACAAGTAATCTCAGTGTATAATAGTACACTCACCTTCGTCTATAGAAACGATGAGCAAAACACACACAACGGCGTGTAAGCCTAGAAGGTCGCCTTCAAATCTCATCGCAGACGTTTCACGAGTTACTGATACCGTTCATTGTCTAATTCCATCTGTTCTTGTTGAAACTTTGAGTCACACTACAAGCACTGCAAGAAGACTGCTGGAACACTAGAACCACGTCACTGTTTGTACAACCACGTCGTCGGTCATACAGGCAGAATCCAATATGACAGATTTCAGCAAGAGGATTCGAACACACAGTGCCCACCTGTTTGTATCAGACGGTATATATGGTGACAGATGTCGTGCGGGCAGTTTCCGGTGATCTTCCCGGAATCAACTAGCGGAGCAGTGAAGCGTGAACTTTGGACCAGGAAGCAACACGGTCAATAATACATGGCTTGTCGTCTATGTGGATTAGTTTATATAATATATATACGTGACAAGTGCTGATGGCGCACGTGTTAGTAACCACCCGCCTGACACGCCGGCAGCCGAGAGACAGGCCTTTTATATGTGGTATTAAAAGCTGGCTCTCAACATAAGGGACATGTAAGTTTAATTTTGAATAGTTTTTAATAATATAGTATTGTCTGATAAAACATATCCTTATCTCATTTTTTTTTAAATTAGACCTTTATATATGCGATTTTTAAAGATGGCGTCCGGCTCAGCCAATGAGCATGTGTACCTTGTTCTGGGGCAAGGACGCCCTGTCGGTGAGATTGGCTGACCATAAATCTATCAGGTTAATTTGAAGGGGTGAAAAGTACTGCCACCTGACAGACAGACTATTGAGTGAGTAATTGTATGTATGTTCGTGCGTGCGTGTGTGCAAGAGCGTGCGCGTGTGCATGAGCATGCGTATTCGTGTGTGATTTGAGTAATATATTGTTGTAATTTTGATATAACGTAGGATGCAGTAATGTTTGAGATTTTGAAAGAGGTGATTGAAATGTCGCTAGTGTTATGATGACGACAGTCACAGAAATATGTTGGTGGCGACGGCGGGTGGTAGTGATAGTACTGGTATAAGTGGTGGTTTTAGTGGTGATGACGATGGTGGTGGTGGTGGAGGTGGAAATGGCGAGGATGGTAGCGGTAATAGTGATAGTGATGGTGGCTGTGGTGGCGGTGGCGGTGGTAGTGAGGGTGGTAGAGGTAGCGGCCACCACTACCACCATCACCACCCTCACCAAAACCACCACTATTACCACCACCACCACTACTAGCTCTACCATCCTACTACTACAACCACCACCGCCACAACTACCACCGTCACTGCTACCTCCACCACCGCCACTAATACCACCACCACTGCTACCTCTACCGCCTTCACTACTACCATCACCACCGCCACCACCATTACTACCACTGCCACGACCATATTTACCACAGCCACCACCGCCACCATCACCATCAATATTACCACTACCATCCTCGCCACTTCCACCACCACCACCACCACCACCATCGTCATCACCACTACCACCACTTCCACCACCACCACCACTACTACCACGACGCCACCAACACCATCACTACCATCACCTCTACGAGTACTACCACCCGCCGTCGCCACCGTCACCAAAATATTTCTATGACTGTCGTGGTAGAGGTGGTAGCGATATTTCAATTACTTCTTCAAAATCTCAAACATTTCTGCAATATATTACACAAATCACACACGTATACGAATACTCATGCGCACATGCCCGCACTAACATACATACAATTACTCACTCACTAACTAACCAGTCTCCGTCAGGTGGCAGCACTTTTCATCCTTCAAATCAATCTGATAGATTTATGGTCAGCCAATCTTACCGACAGGGCGGCCTTGCCCCAGAATACGATTGATTGGTTCTCAGGCTTAATTTGAAATCAAAAATTAGATAAGGATACCTATTATCAGATGATACCATATTATAAAAACAATATTCAAAATTAAACTTATATTCACAGATAAAATAAACTGAAATACAAATTTACAGTAGTACAAATTTGCTGTTGTTTATAAAGCAAGATTTATGGCAGGCTCCGTGAGGTGGCAGCACTGTTTAGCCCCACACATGGATAACATATAAACGCCGACCAAGGGACCAGACTGTCTTCTCAGAGAAGTTATGCAGCCGTGCGACTACTCACCCACTCACTCACTCACTCACTCACTCACCCACTCACCCACTCACCCACTCACCCACTCACCCACTCACCCACTCACCCACTCACCCTCTCACCCACTCACTCACTCACTCACTCACTCACTCACTCACACACTCACACACTCACTCACACACTCGCACACTCGCACACTCACTCACACACTCATACACTCACCCACTCACACACTCACTCCCACACTCACACATTCACTCACCCACTCACACACTCACTCACACACTCACACACTCACTCACACACGCACACACTCACTCACACACTCAAACACTCACTCACTCACTAACCCACTCACTCATACACTCACTCAAACACTCACTCACTCAGTCACACACTCACTCACTCACTCACTAACACACTGACACACTCACTCACTCACTCACTCACACACTCACACACTCACACACTCACACACTCACTCACTCACACACTCACACACTCACACACTCACTCACTCACTCACTCACTCACTCACACACTCACTCACTCACTCACTCACACACTCACTCACTCACTCACTCACTCACACACTCACTCAGTCACTCACTCACTCACTCACTCACTCACTCAGTCACTCACTCACTCACTCACTCACACACTCACTCACACACTTACTCACTCAGTCACGCACTCACACACTCGTTCATTCACTCATTCACACACACATTCACTCACTCACTCACACACTCACTCACACACTCACTCACACACTCACTCAGTCACTCACTCCCTCTCACACTCACTCCCACCCACTGACACACTAACTCAGTCACTCACTCAAACACTCACCCACTCACTCACTCACACATACACTCACTCACTCACTCACACACTCACTCACTCATTCACTCACTCACTCACACACTCACTCACGCAGTCACACACTCATTCACTCACTCACACACTCACTCACTCACTTACTCTCACACTCACTCACTCACTCACTCACTCACACACTCACTCACTCACTCACACACTCACTCACTCACTCACTTACACACTCACTCACTCACACACTCACACACTCACATACTCACTCACACACTCACTCACTCACACACTCACTCACTCACTCACTCACTAACACACACTCACTCACTCACTCACCAACTCACTCACACACTCACTCACACACTCACTCAGGCACTCACATACACACTCACTCACACACTCACTCACTCACACACTCCCTCAGTCATTCACTCACACACTCACTCAAACTCTCACTCACACTCTCACTCACACACTCACTCACACACACTCACTCACACACACTCACTCACACATTCACTCAGTCACTCACTCACATACTCACTCACTCACATACTCACTCACTCACACACTCAGTCACTCACTCACTCACTCACTCATACATTCACTCGCACACTCACTCCCTGACTCACTCACTCACACACTCACTCGCACACTCATTCCCTGACTCACTCAAACCCTCACTCACTCACACACTCACTCACTCACACACTCACACACCCAGTCACTCACTCACACACTCACTCACACACTCACACACTCACTCACACACTCACTCACACACTCACTCACACACTCACTCCCTGCCTCACTCACACACTTACACACTCACACACTCACATACTGACACACTCACACACTCACACACTCACACACTCACTCACACACTCAAATACTCACTCACTCACTTACTCACACACTCACTCACACACTCACGCACTCACACACTCACGCACTCACACACTCACTGACTCACTTACTCACATACTCACTCACATACTCACTCAGTCACTCACTCACTTACACACTTACACACTCACACACTCACTCATTCCTTCACACACTCACTCACTCAATCAATCAATCACACACTCACTCACTCACTCCCTCATTCACTCACTCATACACGCATTTAATGAACCATATAATGGAGTTTGGCGGACGCTACTGAATATTCATGACCATACCTTATATGGTTAACATAGGTGGAGCCGTGACCACGGAGTTATTTTAAGATATATTGTCGTGGTCATTCCTGTTGAATAAAACACGTATTTCGCATTCAATAAATGCATAGAATTATATTAACTAATTGTATTGAGGATGAATTAAACAATGCGTACAGTACATACATTTTAAAATTCCCCAAAAATAGCTTCATAATTTATTTTTACGTCGCACACTAACAATTTGCGTACACATCGTATTGCCAATTGTTCATGTCGTGAAGTCTTCTAATAATATTCCGACGACATAGATAAATGTTGCACAATCTATAAACCAGTAACTTGTTATTTATCTAATAAACAAAAAACAAGGTATCATCTTCTAAATAGTCGTCGATTCTGTGTTGGCGTCACGTCTACTGATCTATATGCATGTGTATGTGGAAATACGTTCTTCGTCATTAATTCATATACTCACTGTATATTTTCCCTATGAATTCCTGTGTTGTGAACTACCGAACGTGTGGCAGAGCCGAGGCGACTGCGTGATTTTGTGCCGATTTGGCGTCTGTACCAAAGCTAATGGATCATAGAGCTGGTTCATTTTGGACCCGCGCCATCTTGTATATTTTGTTTTGCCTACGTTGCCCGTATTATGAAACCGCAAAACTAATATCTTACATCGTATTACGTTCGATGGGTTTTACGTATAAAATAGCTATTGGTCGCTGAAAAATGAGCATCCTTAGGAGATCAAAGTTCTGCCATTGATAGGCTGATAATTGATGACGTCAAGGTTTGTTTACGTCACAATCAATGTTATGCGCGATACCTGGGTCAAGCTTTGTCTTTCGCTAGAAATGTTTATATCAAATAAATATATGTTAACATTACCATTGCGACACAGCATGCACTACAACAACCTTCTGTACAAAATTTACTCTTGTGACATTTACAAGATGTTCATGCTGTAGTTTTTGCGTTAAAACAAAACATTACCAGACGTCCGAGATTGAGCGAGATCTAAAACACAGACAGAACGCAATGGGGTTCCACAAATCCACGTTAGTCGCTAGAGGCGCTAATACGCAACCAGATCCTAGTTGCGTATCAGCGCCTCTAGCGACTAACGTGGATTTGTTTGCATGTTTTGCTGAACGCTTGTTTAAAAATTAATCATCCTCAATTAGCTATTGACCGTGCAGGCGCGTAGGAATCGATATTTGTTGTGGGCATGCCGTATATATGGTCAATAGACAGAACAGCATGCCGTATGTGTGGTCAATAGACAGAACAGCCAAAACAACGCCATCTTGGCACTGAATCCAATCGAATGTCCCGCGACTTTTCATCGACTGTAAATGTACATTAATATAGACATTATGCATTCATATTGACGGACATGTTATACGATATCAATATTTAGCTATGTGTAAAGACGTAGCAGTTTCGTGTGATGCATACGGTGAGCTGTAGATGACTTAAAACATCCTTTCCCGCATAGAGACATTACACCTGTCGTCGGACCACCAGTCGACGTTCCATCGGCTGTAAATATACATTACTGTATATATATTGTGTATATATTGTATATATTGACAGACATGTCAGACTATATCCATATTTAGCTATGTGTGAGGCTTCGAAGTCATGCGAGTTCAACAGCTGATTGTAGGATGATTTAAACAAGCGTTCTGCAAAATCTTCCGCAACACGGTGCCGCATTTTACACACGTCAAGAAAAGGTAAAAGACCCTAGTTGCGTTAGAGCGCCTTCTATCGGATTAGTTATTGTTGTACCTCATTGGTTCCATCGGGGGCTTTTCAAAATGGGTCCTCCATGTTTAAATTCCACAGTGCACCAGCTTCCGGTCTAATAGTTCTGCCACAGACATATTTATATGGATAGGAAGCGCACGGGATTACATTAAGCCATTGTCGGCCATCTGAATTTCCAGAGCTGTCGATACTAGAAGTCAGGGGACGATTTACGTGCAGATTAGGACGTAATCAGTACGCGTGATATTTGATAGGAGAATAGTTCACGTCACGTCACGTCACGTCACGTCACGTCAGACAAATAGATACATGACAAAACGGGATCATTGACAATCTCACACACAGAGGCTCTTCCCCATAGAGTGTTCGATGAAGCTCGAGACCGGAACGAGTCGCTGCTTGGAGAATGAACCATTGCATACGTATGCTACGCATAACGTGGTTGAAATAATATGGCGGCACAATCACTATACGTTAAAATACGGACCGCAATATGGCGGTCATGCATCCCGTCAAACAGACCTCTTAGCATTCGGCAGAGTTCTATTAACTGACTATTGTATATATATTGTGGTTACAACCGTATAATCTTACGAGGCCTCACTGAACTAGTCAGTCTTTTTTCAGAACATTACCAAGCAGACCTTACTATGATGGCACTGAAAGTGATTAAAGCGTGTCGTCCTCAGTCGTTCCAAACTGAGACCGACATTAACGCGATTCTCTGATTTACAAGGGGTCAACTCCCTAATGTTGAGAGCCAGCTTACTTTTCTGTTAATATAAGTTCAATGTTGAATACTTTTCATATGATATCATGATCTTGTAAAAGTATATCGTTATTTTAATTTTATTTCATAGTTGGCCTGATAGCCAATCAGCGTGTCTACCCTAATCTGGGGTAAGGTCGCAAATGCAGGCCCACTCTTTCCCCAGGCGGGTGTGAGGGACTTAAAAGTGCTGCCACCTGACGGAGCCTGGGTAACCGAGGCTAATCTCTCGGCGGCCGGCGTGCCAGTGTTGCCACTAAACCATCAGCACGTGTCACGTGTCGCGTAAACTGGTCCACATAGACGACAAGCCATGTATTATTGATCTATGCTGTGTCGCTTCACTGCTCCAAAGTGCACGTTTCACTGGTTCGCTAATTGATTCCGGGAAGATGACCGGGAACTCCCCAACGACTACTGTCACCATGTATACCGTTTGATTCAAACAGCTGATCACTGAGTGTTCGAACGCTCTTGCTGAAGTCTGTCATATTGGATTCCCCCTGTATGACCGACGACCTGGTTGTACAAACAGTGACGTGGTTCTAGTGTTCCAGCAGTCTTCTTGCAGTGCTTGTAGTGTAACTCAAAGTTTCAACAAGAACAGACGGATTTAGATGCTGAACGGTATCAGTAATTCTGCGGACAGGATACAGCGCCACAGAAGAAAAGGCTTTTTGCGCGCCGCAGTGTTCAATTGTTAACTCGTGAAACTATGACATTTAAAAACCACCTCCCGGGGTTACACGCCCTTCTGTGTGTTTTGCTCATCGTTTCTATAGACGAAGGTGAGTGTAATATTAAATATATATATATATATATATATATATATATATATATATATATATATATATATATATTTGTGTGAGTATGAGTGTGTGTATGTATGTATATATAATACACTGAGATTACATATAAATGTAAATAATAATTATAAGTATGAGGATATCTAATTTAGATGATAGACGTTGCAAAAAACGACACGTCATGACATATTACTACGTCACGAAAAATAAGTACAGCCTCTGTACGTGTGACGCAGCAGTGTCAAACATTCACGTGTGACGTCACATAATGCTGATGGTATTTACGCATGAATAATTCACACACCCACACCCACACATATAAACATATATAAACATATATAAACACACATACACACATAACAAACACATACACACACACATACACACATATACACACATACACACATACACACACGTACAAACACACACATATACGCAGCCACACACACACACACACATACGCACGCACGCGCACACACGCATATACATAAGCAGACACACATGCAAACACACGCATACACACATACACGCACACGAGCAAACACACGCGCGCGCAAGCCCACACGCACAAGCACACACTCACACACGCACACACGACCTCACGAACACGAACACACGCACACACGCACACACGCACACACGCACACACGCACACACGCACACACGCACACACGCACACGCACACACGCACAGCACACACACACACACACACACACACACACACACACACACACACACACGCACACACACACACAATGGAATAGTCCTGGCCCTGTCCTATAGACCCATACACATTTCGTACTTATAAAAGTTTGACTGTTGATTTTAATAATACATACATATGGCTTTAAAATTCTACTAGGTGGAATTTTCAAAAACTGGGCATAACGTGGCGACTGCCATATATCAAAATGGCTGCCAAATTCAATATCCCCGTATCTAACTAAATACCTCATGCAGAGCAATAATTGTGGTATGCGGGCGTATATTTCAGGCGACCCCGATTTCAAATATACAATTTCTTTTCTCCTCCATTTATTCCAGCCATTTTTAAAGATGGCGGTCGTTAATACAAATGTCACCATATATATCAAACACTATGTCACCTAGAGGAATTATGTAAACATTGTTGGATAGCTTGGTGGATAGCGATTTCAGACAACAACAATTCACGCCATTTTTAAAGATGGCGTCAGTCAAAGCCTATATTTTCGTATCTTAAGAAATACATGATTTAGATTCTTCTATCACCGCATCTTAATTGTTTCATATGGTCGAAGGGTGTAGCTAATGTACAGTGGAGACCTGTTTGACCCACTGTTGACATTACTTATAAGTTTGAGACGAGTTCAACGCCGTACATGATATGTTCCCCATTATCGCACAGTATACATGAAATCATATGGCAAGGCCATTAATCGGTCTGAAAGCTGTACTTAGCCAAATATAAGTTTGATTTAATTCAAGTATGTCTGAAAGTGTCATCACCAGAAAACATTTTAGATGGAAAGATGCATGTGTGAAACATGTTTTTACACATTATAGCCTGCGACCTACAGGCCAGGACTACCATCGACATATTTAGATAATCAGTTACTGGGCAGTCAAATGAGGTTTTCAAATAGTGATAATTGCACTTAGCACCATGTGATATATCCCCTCTGTCATATCTCAAACGGTATCTGACCTATCAGTAGTAAAGAGGTGTCCGTTAACACAATAAACAAAGGTTGCCTCATTGATTGAAAACATTTCTGTTATATACCAACCTCACACCATTATTTCAAGCTAAAGAGTTTGTTTATTATTTTACCATATTTCAGATGATCCCAGTTAATGATATATATATATATATATATATATATATATATATATATATATATATATATATATATATATATATATATATATATATATATATATATATATATATATATATATATAAGAATGAATGAGGGATTGAATAAATGTATCACAGAACGAGTAACTGCGCCAGTGAAAGTGTTGAGTCAGTATACACTTATTAACATTGAACGAGACCTACGCTCTACCACTTTATAAATCTATGTGAGTTAATTATTTACCAGAGACTAAGAGTGCGGTTAGGCAGCACGATAACAATCCCCAGGGAATTAGTCAAAGTGCGGCCAATTAGTGTCTAGGCGACGTCCCCCCTGTTTTGAAACGCTCAGCTGGTGTTCCTCAGTTGAAGACCATTATCGTCAAAGTCTAGGCCGAAAATAGCAGCTGTACTTAAATGTTTTATTATGTGACTCATGCTAGGATTTGTCAATGGCGTTTATCGATCATAACCAGCATGGATGATATTATATTTTAATTACGTTTACTTTGTATTGAGCTATTTTGTGGAAAACATGGAAGAGCTAATTTTTCGACAAGATCCTAATCGTTTATAGATATATAGATATATATATATATATATATATATATATATATATATATATATAAATATATATATATATATATATATATATATATATATATATATTATAGGACTACACAATTAAATAGTCTATTTCACCACGTGTTAGAAAGTCCGGTGCATATATATGGCAAACTTGGAATTAATGCAATGGATAAAACTGAAATAAAAGCACAAGACACACCCAAACAGATCGAAGCATATTGACAGTTTAGCTTGATCTCGTGTCAGAAGGTATCAAATAGTTCGAAGCAATGGTTTATATATGTAGTTTACAAAAACACAAAACAATATTCAATTCATTTCCTCATTTATTGTTTGTTTATTCCCAAATATTCTCTACATAACGCTGTAATACGTTGCAGACAAAACCAAAACATTAGTACTACCTCTTCTTTTTAACAGCTCAAACACAGTCTATTAAATGTATAGTAGTTGCAGGGCTACATAGCTAATGCTAACGTCAACATGTTTGAAATTATAAGATATAAATAGGTATGTATATCTTCGATATGAATTGGTATATAAATACGTTGAAAGAAAACACTTAATAATAATATTAATATATTAACGTGTTATTTTAGCTAGCGTAGTTGTTCAATGCTCATAACTTATACATCTGGTATATAACACGTATTTGTATCTGACAATCCAAATTAATTTTAAATAATTAAAAAGTATATTTTCTAACAGATAATATCGCATGCAACACTAACTTATTAGCCCTAGCCCATTCGTTGTCATAACCGTCGTCTTCAGTCATACTCGACTATAAATCTACCAATTCCAATTACTGAGGTACCCAGACGATTTCTTATAGGGAAATGGTTATAAATGGATTATAGGGATGTGCTGTTAATATAAGTATTGATATTGAAGACCTAAATGAAAGAAAGCACAAAATATACGAATAAATATCTTATTCACGGGTGTGTACGTGCTTGGTAATTATAAACAGCTCAAGCTATAGTGTCGTTATATTGATAATAATATAAATATAATACTAATACTAATAATAAAACATGCCATGATACGCTGTAAGACGTGACAAAAATGTATACATATTATATGTATAAAATAAATTTTCATAAATATTTAGAAAATTCAATTATACATTTTAAGCGTATTATGAAATATTATATATATGACATAATACAATAATACCAGCTACACTACAATAATATTAATGAAAATAAATAAGATTGATAATATATAAAAATTAGTTAAAATATAATGTCCGTTGCGTAACTCGGAAAGATAACACGGAAATAACAATATACAAACTTGTTTCATAAATTGTGGAGATTGTGTAGAAGGCAGTAGGCGGTGCGACACACGTCAGTTATTTGTGTCCTCACAGAGAGCTCGGTGTCAATTATTAATATCAGTGCATTATTTCCATACGTGGCTCAACTGGAAAGCAAAGGTACGGATGTAATTTTATCACCTTCACCTATCCCGTAGTCTGGTGGACCGTTGGGGCGCCACAGATGACCTGGCAACCAGCTCCCATTCCTCTCGTCTCTCCGCTTTCCTCATGGCGGCGTACAGCGTCATGCCCGTCCATTCTGGGATGTTGTCCTCCCATCTCTTTTTCTGTCTGCCTCTTCTTCTCCCTCCTTGCACTGTGCCCTGCAGGATTGTCTTGGCAAGTCCTGTAGATCTTGTTACATGCCCGTACCATTTCAGTTTGCGTCTCTTTACTGTGGTCAAGAGGTCTTCGTGGGGCCCAATGGCTTGCCGAGTTCTGTTTCGCATCTCTTCGTTGGAGATGTGGTCTCTGTAGGTGATGCCGAGGAGCATTCTGAGGCATCTCATCTCCATGGCCTGTATCCTTCTCTCTGTGTCTGCTGTTAGTGTCCAAGACTCACAGGCGAATAGGAATATGGACATGACCAGGGAGCGCATCAGTCTGATCTTTGAGTGCTATATTCATGTCATTCCAGATGGTCTTGAGTTATATATATTTTCTTCTTCTTCGCCTTTTCCCACTACGTGGGGTCAGCGGCCCGAATTCTTGATATCCAGAATGTTCTGTCCTGTGCATCCTCCGGGGTGATCCGCAGTGTCTGCATATCCCTTCGGACGCCATCCATCCATCTCCCTCTTGGTCTCCCCCTTGGCCTTTTTCCTGGCACTCTCATGTCACCAACTGCTCTCACTTCGTGTTCTTCCATTCTCTGCATGTGCTTGAGTTATATATATATATATATATATATATATATATATATATATATATATATATATATATATATATATATATATATATATATATATATATATAGTTAGTATGAATAGGAATATTAATGAACAATTTGAAAGACAATTATTAGTCCAGTAGCGTAGTGGCACAGTCACGCGAACTTCGGACTCGCGACTAAGAGAACCAGGCTTCATTGCTCCAGTTCATTCAACTCTACGAATGAATACCTGACACTGGTGGATATCTGTGTACGAAAAGTCTCCACGCATTAGTTGCGGCGTGGCTGTATGCTGCCCAGAGAAGACGAGATGGTATTCCATTGGACAGGTCTACTCGGCAGTAAAGTCTAAGGCGTTTTGAGCAATACTGAGGACTGTGTTCTGTGCTGTGTGTGAACTTATATTTACAAGCAAGGAATATGCTCAGCTCTTTTTTCTGCAGTAATTTCAATCGACGAGAACATCGCCCGAGGAAAACACGCAATGATGAGTTCGACCCACAATCGCGAAGAAGCCGCACATGCAGTGGATGGAAACTACAGCACATTCTTCCACACGAACAAGGCAGACAGGGCCTGGTGGGCCGTTGACCTAGGGCAGGGAAAAGCGCGCGTCACCAGGGTGAAGATAAAAAACAGAACAGACCATCCCGAGAGTAAGTGAAGAGTACCCTCTAGAACAAGCATACGGACACGTTCACGTGATCCCACGCATAAAGACACACACACACACACACACACACACACACACACACACACACACACACACAAACTCACAGACACACACACACACACACACGCACGCACGCACGCACGCACGCACTCACACACACACACACACACACACACACACACTCACTCACACACACACACACACACTCACACACACACACACACACACACACACACACACACACACACACACAATACACACATTAACATGTCGATAAATAATTTATGTTGTGTTTTGTACAACAGTGTCTAAGAGATTGAAAAGCTTCGCCGTTCTCCTCACTGACCGTAACCCGGAAAACAACGGCGAACAATTCACGGACACTTCGGCACGGACCTGTGCGGATCACAACGAGGTAGCGATGTCTGGCCAAGAAGTCATTTTATTGACATGCACCCAACCGTTGTGGGGCCGCTATTTGGTCCTGGACGCGAGGGTCAACGGGTATTTTCACCTGACTGAAGTTGAAGTGTTTGATGGTAAGTGGACGATATTATCACGCGAAATATGCAAAGTTGTCATTGCTAAATATTCATGTCATTATAAATGGTTTATAATATCATTAGTAGCCTTTGTTGTAGAATATTTGCACCATCTGTTGCTTCGTAGTAATTCCGCCCGTCTGTGGCTGACGTTTGTCAATGATAATGATTAATCAGTTGCTTTTGTTGCACTCCGATTTTCAAACGATATTAGCGCTAAATAAAGAAAGTCTGGTGATGATTATAATTACCAAAACGTGTACGGTTTACTGAAGGAAAATAACACGTATCGCAGAAGCCGTGCACTTGCTATGGCGCACTTCGAAAAGGTCAACAGACAGCAGGTGGATCGACGTTGTAAACAAGTCACGTGGGGATGTTAGCTTCACGAACAAACAGGGACAGGAACAAGCGGTCACTGGCTATGTTACCGTTTGACACGCAGTAAACGACACTGACATCGTACATCCAACACACGGTGTCGATGACGTCAACTGGTCGGACTTCGTTCACGATTCCTGGCCGGAGATTATCAGTGCTTGGTGTATGCTCATTTTGTTGCGGTGCCGATTCTACTTTTATAGAAGAGAGGGTATAATGTTCATTCGTGCATTGTGATTCACTAATGGTTAATATTTGTATGTAATTGTGTTGGAGACATCGTATGCACAACTGAACATAGAAAACATTTATGAAATGTTACTAAATTATTGTAATGTTTACAGACTTTGACTCAACAATGGTCTCCATGAGCGGATATCGAAACGACTACAGCGTGTATCTTGTCACTGACAGGAACAGCGACATATGTCAACCAGTTACAATACCAGAATCTGAAGAACCATTTACTCTGAAGGTGGAGTTGTGGAATACAGTCCACAGCCGTCTAACCGTGACGGCTGTGCTGGGCCAAGGAGACTGTCTCGACTTCCCGGCGACAATGGTGTACACGGAGGGCGACCAGTCAGCCATGCTGCCCTACCACAACAACCCTTCCTTCTGCGACAAGAAGCCTGGACGGTGTGTGTTTGAGTGCGACTGCAGCGCCACGCCGTGTCAGACCGTGTACCTAGTCTTGCTCAGCGCGCCCCACAACTCGCTCACACTGTGCGAGATATACCTCAAGTAAAGAGTAAATACAAGAAGCCGGACATTGTATCATTTATTTTACAGTTTCAGAAACTACACAGAGGAGGACGGTGCAAAGATAAAAGGAAATGTTACGATTTTTGATAAGATAGAACATTATTTGTTTTATTTGTACAAAATTAATCGACATTTGGAGAAATATTTCGAAATAATGGTGGTAAAATATAAAAATGGTACTTGTTAATTTATGCCGGCAAGGTTTGAAGAGGTCTTTTGAAGAAGTGTTTTTGTTATAGCACGTATACAATTGAACATTTCTAAGGAGGTGCAAACCATGTTGTATGTAATTACTTTAAAGTTATGTTATATGTAGAGCGCAGTGGCTCAAGGGGTAGAGCGTCAGACTCTCGACTAAGAGGATCCGGGTTCGAATCCTGTGCTGCGGCGTTAAAACCTTGGGCAAGTTGTTTTCACTCTATATTGCTCCAGTTCACTCAGCTGCATAAATTAGTACATGGCTATAGAGAGTGGTGGATATGTGTACGAGCAGCGTTCATGCATCAATTGTAGCATATGGCTGGATGCTTCCCAGAGAAGCCGAGATGGTGTCTGAGTGAACAGGTCTATCACGGAAGTAAAGTGTAAATCGCTTTGAGCAATGCTGAGGACTATATAAATTTGATGTAATTGTGTGTATACTTTTCAATTAACTACCTTGCTTGATAATATTTCATCCAACAAAACTTCGGTTGTTGTTTTTGATGAATGCCCGGATGTTTGGTCGCCAGAGGTCAGCACTAGTTCAAACAGATGATAATGATGATGAATTAGTAGGCCCCTATTCTTGTGTGTAACATTTATAGACGATACTGTTATTATAAATGTATATTTGTTATATATATGTCTATATGTATCTAAGTTCTATGTACTATATTTTATTTCCTTTTAAATATTGTTCCTATTCGGAGGGCACTGTGTGTATTGCTGTTACATCTCGTAGCACCATTTAACTATCGTAGATGAGCAACGCAGTAATTGGTCCAGAACACTGGATAGATAGCACTGATATCTTAACGTACATTTATTGCAGTCATAGTTGTATCGCACAATTGGCAGTATCTATATAACATGTGTCTTAAACAATAACATTGCATTTATTCTATCGCTTTGCTACCAATCACTGCGCGTTCTATAAGAGATAAGCTTATACAAACGTGACTGATATGTTTTACCCTTTGTCCATTAGATATATTCACCACTGTCTGGTAGGTGGCAGCAGCAGTTGTGTGTGTTTCAATTGATATTTATCTTTACGAAACATTACAAAATTAATAGTTGCAGGCGTAAATATCACCGATACACACAATACATACATGGCGCCTCTTTTGGCTGCCCACTTCGAGGGTCCATTAAAAAGTACAACAAAATGGTTTACAGCCTACGTAAAATATCACCTACTTAGTCTGACGTCAGACAGATAGACACACATAGGACGCTTAATAAAACCGCAGGCTTCCATTTGACAAATGCTGAACGACGTGTGTGTGGGTGCGTGTGTGCGAATTTGTGAATTTGTGTGTGGTGTGTGTGTGTGTGAGTGTGGGTGCGTGCGTGCATGCGTGCGTGTGTGTGTGTGTGTGTGTGTTTGTGCGAGCGGGCGTGTGTGCGTGTCGTGTATGTGTGTGTGTTTGTGCGTGCGTGCGTGTGCGCGCGCGCTATATATGCGTAATACTGTCACAGGTGGCAACCACGCCTTCATGGTGGTCCCATTCTAACGCAGGATATTCTTGGGCGATAATAAAAGCAGTTTGTGTGGCATGCGGAACGCCCACTGGCGTTGAAACGTCAGCATCCGATGAGCGACGTCGCTCACTCGCCCTAGACGCGCATGCGTCGTACAACTCGTCGTCACGGGAACGAGTATCGCACTCTCCGTGTCGCAGTTCCTGTCCTGTCTCAATCTCTGTTCTACTTGTTTCTCCCCCCGTGTGTACTGCATACACACTTCCGCTGTGACACCCACACGCTCCTAACTCACAGCAGCTGCACGTCTCACTCGTTACATCCGCGCATGCGCCACTGCTGTATGGCGGCGCTGCGCATGCACCATCACCAACTTCCGGCACAACTACATCTGCGCCACTGCTGTATGGCGGCGCTGCGCATGCACCATCACCAACATCCGGCGCAGCGGCCCCGCTCGTGCCGGCTTCCGGTTCGTCACCGACTGTCTGCCTCGTCGTCTCCGGGCGGGGTAACGTGCTGTAAGGCGGCGGTTTTTCGACGTAACTCGGCGGGTCTATGACCGGCCCCGGGACAGGGTACGGCGTCAAGGCGTTGTAGAGCTCCTCGAACGGAAACGGAAGTGGCGGCGGCTGTTGACCAAGCTCCATCGCCTCCAGAATCATCGCAGCACGGCGTCGGCGGCGGGACTGAAACGCCAACACAGCCGTACAGATATTTGACAATAATCCTCGGATGTGTTCATTCGCTTATAATGAATTTTCGTTAATGACGACTAAATCCTTATTACATTTGTACAATTGTTTCTATGATTTCTGCGCATATAACAAATCAATATAATAAATGTATTATCATTCATAAAATAAACATACAATTAAAGTATCATCATCATCATCATCATCATCATCATCATCATCATCATCATCATCATCATCATCATCATCATCATCATCATCATCATCATCATCATCATCATCATCATCATCATCATCATCATCATCATCATCATCATCATCATCATCATCATCATCATTATTATTATGAATGTTTGTATATAACGTTTATACAATTCTGCTGGCGTCAAGACATTTTGCCACATACCCGTCGGCGTCTGTAGTACCGCGCCGTTCCTTTGCCCCGCATAAAATCTTGCGTTTGCGAAAAGACGCATATCAGACAATAACACTGAAATGAGAAAACATACTTGTTTAACAATGTTGTCTCCCGAAGCAAAAATTCAGACAACGGACGGACAAGAAAGCGTTTGGGGGTGTCGTGTAGTTACGGGTAGCCTGCTCTTCTGGTGCACGTGACGTACAAACGTATACATAACTTCCTATAGACAGGCAGTGAGATGATAATGTGTTTATTGTAACTTCATAGACGACTATAGGATGCGGCCGAACGGTACAGATCAGAGCTAAGTTCATTGAAAAGCATGTGTGTCTAAATGATCATGCATACGCTTCGTGTGGATGTGTGAATTGATTTGTAACTTTGGTTTCCTATACATTTGATAGATTTTTTCAAAACGTGTCCATGTAGGCGGTATTTATCAATTAGCCTTCAGCCTGTACGTAGCCTAATATTTTAATTTGTAGTCCGTTGTGCAATTAGTTTCTTATATCAAAACCAGGTTACACTTTTCCTGTATAATAGAGCAATGTGTTCGATTAGACACACATGAAGGTTATGCATATAACCAATATATATATTAAGTGTGAAGTAACATACTAACATGTTAGAATCATAACATTGCGATTTATTATTGCAATCCACATAATACATATTCCAGCATACGGATAGTTAAACACAAATTCTGGGTACTTTAAATACAATTTGATGGATATAATTTTGAACGTGGTAAAATGGCGAGCAGCAACACCAACGATCTAACTAACTGCGTCACATAATTAACGTGTGACGTTGTACTTACTGTAATAACGATATTGATGATATGGTAGACTGACGTACAGGCTTCCCATACACCCACCTCCTGCAAAAGACAATTCAAAATATGTCTCAAACAATATCTACATATATGAATAAATAATATTTTAGAACAGATACGTAAGTTAACCGTAAACATAAGTATGTATAATTTTCCTCGTCGACGTGATGGTTTTTACAAGAAAATACAACATGTTACGTCAGAAGACGACCATACAATAGGTATATATCTGTATAAATGTATATAATTTTATGTATCGTTCACCAAATTAATATGTGTAGACAATATATTAAACATAATGATTTAGTATGGCCAGAAGCAATCGTGCTGAAAAATTTCCGGAACGTCTGAACAAAATAGTATGTCATAAACTTATTTATTTCAACAAGCGATGTGCCATCACGTTAATCTTTAGTAAGTTAAACAGTTAAAAATTAAGTAATTTTTTCACATTGTCACGCATTAAGAGCAAAAAGACTTATGTGACAGTGACCTCCATATATGTGGATGCAATACCAATGCTCCGCGAAACAACACATTAATGACAGTCCTTGTTACCATTTCAGTATTTTCCACTTAATATATTTCACACTACGTTATTGCTTTTGCTGTTTCTAGTTACAACATAACATTTCAAGTCGCTGACAACATGTCATTGAACACAACTGCACGCCGACACCACTCAGAGGTAGGTTGACAACTCTGTCAACGCAAAGGAATTATCTGGGACACGAAAGGGATCTATTCGTGTCCCAAATTTTACTGAAAAGGGATTCTTTGAGAATACAAAACTCTTTATAATGTACATACGTTTTAATTAATATATCTAATTCATGGAACTCCATGCTTTCATTTCATTAGAACTGTGTTTTATTGATCACTAATCATTCTGATAATATATCGAAAAAAATCCATTCGTGTCCCAAATAACTCCCTATACGAGGAGTTTCTAGTTTGGGGTTGATGTTATCCGTATATGGCACGGTTATTAACGATAAATATTTTTTCATTATAATTTGGGACAAAGAAGAATCTCGTTCTGATCTCGAAGTAAATAACCTTGAATAACTACCATTATGTTGCTTTCACACACATCACCAATAGATCGGGGGCCAATGGTCTAAAGAAGCGAATGCACACGGGAACAGGCGAGTGGATCTCGGCGCCTTGGAATAGATGCACTTGCAATAGTCCAATGTTGGCGTATTAAAGTAATAGATAAGACGCACTCAGCCGAATGCTAAAAGCCTCTTACTTTGCAGAGCCAGGGGCCCTTTCCTAAATGGAAAGTTGATAGCGCGACGACTTTTAGATTCGGCTTTGTCTGGTTGTTTGGCTAGAAGGGTACCTGTATAACCCTGCCGTGTTCACTGAACCGTGACAGTTAGACGCCGATAGATTGAGTCACACGGCGGGTAGCCTGAATTGCTAACCCCAACTCAGGTGACAAGCGAGAAATGAATCAGGTAAACAGGTGGTTTGCCGTCAGCAGGTGTTGTAGACGAAGGAAGCTTTGGCGACAGCCGGTCGATATTATGTTTATAAGTACTCTAGTTTTATGGCAATCTGGCGGTATGGACTGTGATCTACTAGTCTAGAAGAGAGAAGGGGGGGGGGGGGGGGGTGAGGGAGAAAGAGAGAGAAAGAAAGAGAAAAGAGAGCGACATTGAGACATACATAGAGACATACATAGAGACAGGCACAGAGACAGGCACAGAGACAGACAGACAGACAGACAGACAGACGGTGAGAGGGAGAAAGAAGGGGAATCGGGACAAGTTGGTCATCATCCTTCGTACGACGAAGTCATGCTATCCAAAAGACAGAATGTTTGCAACAATAGCCCAACACCAGTTATCATACGTCTTGGGCCACTTCTGCGTAAACCTCGCATAAGAAACGGAAAGAATCGTATGTCATGCTTATATGAGCACATTCTTCGAATCACAATAGTCAGACCGAACAAAGAAACCAATCCCACTGGTTCACGAGACGTCATCCGGAACGACCCATTGTGTTTCGTCGACACGGGAAATTGTAGACCAGAACATCGACAACGAACACCGACTTGTTAACGGAAAATAACACCCTTCAACGCAGCGCCGTAATCACTAGATGACCTGACGGCCACCGACAGACGTGTCCCCAGGCTCAGGCAGAGTCGACTTACCCCGTGATCTTTAAGCTCTTTGATGAAGACAAGACAAATTGTGATGGCGGCGTGGATCATGCACACGACGGCCGTGAAGAGGAACGGGAAGAGAAACATGACGGAGTCCTGCACAGAGAACAGTGGCAATGAGTATCACGTACAGAGAACAGTGGCAATCAGTAGTCACGTACAGAGAACAGTGGCAATGAAGAGTCACGTACAGAGAACGGTGGCAATGAGTATCACGTACAGAGAACAGTGGCAATGAGTATTACGTACAGAGAATAGTGGCAATGAATAGTCACGTACAGAGAACAGTGGCAATGAGTATCACGTACAGAGAACAGTGGCAATGAGTATCACGTACAGAGAACAGTGGCAATGAATAGTCACGTACAGAGAACAGTGGCAATCGGTAATCACATACAGGAACAGTGATATTCAGTAGTCACGTACAGAGAACAGTGGCAATCAGTAGTCACGTACAGAGAGCAGTGGCACTCAGTAGTCACGTACAGAGAGCAGTGGCACTCAGTAGTCACGTACAGAGAACAGTGGCACTCAGTAGTCACGTATAGAGAACAATGGCAATCGGTAGTCACGTACAGAGATCAGTGGCATTCAGTAGTCACGTACAGAGAACATTGACAATCAGTAGTCACGTACAGAGAACAATGGCAATCAGCAATCACGTACATAGAACAGTGGCAATCAGTAGTCACGTACATAGAACAGTGCCACTTATTAGTCACGTACAGAGAACAGTTGCACTCAGTAGTCATGTACAGAGAACGGTGGCAATCAGTAGTCACGTACAGAGAACGGTGGCAATTAGTAGTCACGTACAGAGAACAGTGGCAACCAGTAGTACAGTACAGTAACTGCTTTTCCATTCAATCTGCCAAATGTTACAGAAATCGCAGGGTCGTCATTCAAGAAAAAGATAGATAACACCTCCAACGATAAATTCGACGTGCAATCCAACTTTATGAAACGTCATGCAGCCCTTATATGCTGTTATGCTACAAGTGCGTCTATCAAATTCCGTCGAACAAACCACGTAATTCCAACTCTTTTATTTGTGTCGCAAATGCGCTTGCTGTCCAAACGGACAATTAAAACCTTAATTAAACAAAACCTCCTACATGTGTCTAGGATAGTATTGCCTAACCCCCAGTACATATTCAGTAGTCACGAACAGAGTGAGATATTTAACGCATAACCTTGCTGGCTGAATACCGTGGGAGAATAAGTTGAACAAGTTAACCAGTACATTCATACAAGAGTTTATATTAGCATATATGCCGTATGCAGTTGTTTGTGATGGTAATGAGGCGTGGACCAGTCAACGTTTGTTGCGTAAGAATAAACCCAGTAAACAGAGGGTTGTAAACGTTATGAAAAAGAAAGTCAAATTGCTAGGTTCTTTTCATTATCTTAAAATAGTAATGCTAAACGGTCTGTTTAGCATTACTATTTTAAGATAATGAAAACAAAACTTAAGTACGCCGTATTTAATGTCACATAAGTTGCTTTCGAACGATAAATAAATACATAAATAAGGGAAAAGAATGCTTACCGTGCATATTCCCAGGACAACGATGAGTGAACAGATGGCGTGACAGCCGAATATCACAACGGACGCGTACACGAGAACGGAGTAAGCTACAACATAAAACAGTCACAACTTAGAACTTTATGATTACACGATCAAACGAAATCGTTAGCAGCAATAGACGAAAATTCGTTTTCACGTCTTAAATACCATGACCTACTTTGGAGCTTTCTAGTGACACGGTACGTTTCATAAGGTTTTAATTATATGTGGATGAGATACTATGTATGGTGTGCTTATCAAACGTGTTTTATTTAATTGTTTCAAATAGTTATAATACAATGTATGTTTTACTAACGTGATAGAACTATTTTTATTACGGTGGTCTCATTTGTTGCCACAAAGACAACCACCACTATCATTATCATCATGATCTTCGCTATCAGTTGCGTCACAATCTGTCTCATCATCATCGCCACCATCGTTCCCATCACCGTCATCATCACCGTCGTTGTCATCATCACCACCACAATACTTATCATCTATGTCATCATAATCATCATCTTCATTATCACCACCATCACCACTATCGTCATCATTACCATCACCATAATATTTATCATCACCACCATCATCATTGTCACCATCATCATCTACCTCACCATCATCATGCACCATCACCTTCATCATCATTATCATCATCATGATCATCAAATGAGGACAACGCAGCGACAAGTCGTTCCTATTCAGACTAAACATGAAGTAGAGACATTTACGTTACACACTCAAGCGTGCAGACAGCGCGCCCAGCCCAATTACACAGACAATTAAACATGTTGTCCGACTGGTCTAGTCAAAACGAACATCTCTCACTCACGTCAATGCAAACACGCCCTGTGCAATTTCATACGTTCACGCATCAACACGCTTCGACAACATCCCGTCTTGTCTTCACAAGCGCGGGTGATACCGTTGTGTCAGGGTTAGCGTAACGCCATATCACAACAGAAGCCTCAACTTAATTAAATGTTTTTCCTCGGGACATCATAGGAACACGCCCAGTGTATACAAAGTCATTCCAGCAGTCGCTACTACGTTACAGTGTTAAGCTGCTTTTTTGGAAAAATTCACCGCACTGAAATTGCTTGGCGAGAGGTGTTTTTATTCCACCACCACAGTGCCGCCGTGAACTATTGCCAGGTTATCGTTTTATAACTGATTGAGTTGCGGCAATGTGGAGCAAACTAAATTGCGTTTGTTTTGACAGGCGCCAAATGGTTTACACCCTTATTCTTTCGACTGAATGTTTTAAGTTAAACCACTGTGCCACCGCGTTCCTGTCGTTGACATCGTGTGTGCGTGTGCGTTTGTGCGTGTGCGTACGTGCATGCGTGTGCATGTGCGTGTGGGTATGTAACTATATGTGTATGTATATATGTATGTGTGTGCATGTCTGTGCAACTGTGTGCATATGTGTGTGCGCGCGTGCGTGAGTGTGTGTGTGCGTGCGCGCGCGAGTGTGTGTGTGTGTGTGTTGTTTGTGAGTGTGTATGTGTGTATGTGTGTATGTGTGTATGTGTGTGTGAGTGTGTGTGTGTGTGTGTGTGTGTGTGTGTGTTTGTGTGCGTGTGTGGCTACTTACTTCTTGAAGAGGTCAAATAGTCGAAGCCCACATAGCGAAAGAAAAGCAGTCCGACGTATATCAGCGAATATATCTGAAAACAAATGCAATGCACATTAAGTGTGTGCAGATTTATGTATACGTATATACGCAATACGACAGAAACACTGGACACCTGACAGCTTATACATTTGAATGTTGGCAAATGTTTTACTGATTATTCCCCATAAAATGGGAATGATCAGTAAGATTCGGAATGACTCGTCCGATATACCCAGAAGGCGAATGGAACAGGAACACAAATCGGAGAGAGATGCTAACAGCAGTTTTATTTTTTTAAATTAAGGTACATTCACGCTTGTAGATCTAAAGAAACGATTTGGAGGTTTACATAATTAAAAGTATAGAGAGTTATGCAAATTAGAAGAATTCTGCAAACCATGTGATCTAGATACAAAGATAAATACAAACGTGGAAGTATAGAAACACATAGTTGTCTAACTCAGACAAATATTCCAGTATGGTTTATGAATTTAGGCACTTTCCATGTTTCGATATCCGTGTGCTGTTATTGACAGTGTCGGCGAAGATATTCGTGTTCCACAGGCTCGACTAGAAAGCAAACCCAGCACTTGGAACAAAGCCCAGCGCGCTGAGACGTACCACCAGCCTGTGAGGCAACAACAGGTTACACAATACATTTTAAATAAAACTAAATGTTACCCCCTGTGTGAGATATTTTACTTCCCCTGGCGTGTGACATAGGCACCACCTAGAGGAAACCAACGGTTTCTTGTCGAAGTATACCGCCGAAATATACTGAGGTATACTTCGCTCTACTGTAGCGAAGTACACTGCCTCTAAAGTGCCTATGACACGGTTTGTTTTTGTCATGTTCGCTCATATTCCAAGAGACAAATATAAAAGTAATAAATGTGGTACTTCTTTTGCAAATTACACAGGTAAATATTCATACTGTAGCAAGGTGTACACTTATTTACGCCGGGGAAATGATAATGAGAAAGATGACGTCACCGCTGCACAATAAGTATTACGTACACTGTTCGCAGTACTTCGCGTGTTTTCTACGATTGTATATTACGTAGTTTACGTCAAACGTCCGCGTAAGTTGGTTTGTATAATGTGATTGGTTTGAGGTAGACAACATTCTGACGTCACAAAGTGGCCCGACAAGACGCAAGACTCGTTTATTTTGACCACTTCATTGTATAGCCCAGTCAACAGACATATAAGGGGGAAAAGAGGCATACGAACCAATTGCGTAACCGCAGTGATTCATCGCATTTATTGGTGAATATGCCAGCTATACCATTCAAAGCCCTCAATTGTATACAGTGAATATGACTAAACGTGGCCTTCTCATAAAGAACCAAGACTTGCACTAACCGTGTTGTAGGCACTTAGAATACTGGTTGTTTTGTACTGACGATGTAGCGCTTACATTGTATTGAGCGACATTTTAAGCAACTCTTCACAGTTATCATCACAGAAGAGTTAACGAATAGCCCGTGGCATTCATACCAATAATGCCTTGTCGTTTCGCTGCATATTGATGATTTTTCATTTATCGGACATGCGCAGAAATGTCAATCGGAAAGTGTATAACTACCGGAAAATGTATGCGCGGCACCGGTCCCTACTGCACCGACTCTGTATCAGTCGTATGACGCAGTGTCGTCAACATGCATTCACTGCAAGGTTCTGTCAGTTCAACCTGTTCCACTTGACCCCAACGTCACGGTATCGCGCAACGACACCGCCCGGCTAGGTGATGACAAAATGCGCTCCTCTCTACTGCTGACTTTTTTTGGTTGACATAGTTACATTCTGGTTCTCTTCAACTGTGTGTTATTAATGAACTGCGATGACATGACGTGAATACCACTCGAATAGACCCCGTCGTCGGCAGCAAGCGGTGTTTCGTGACAAAATAAGCGTCTGCCTTACGTTTTTGTACCATTACGAGTATGACATAGGAAAGTGCACATACCTATTTCCAATGCAGCCCTGGTTAATTTACACGGTTTTCCTTCATCAGAGTTTCCGATCACGTGATAGAGAAACAAATGTCGAAAATACCGAGACAGAACCATTTTCATGATTGCAGACATATTCACGTGAATGGACTAAGTGTGACCGCTATTTGAAGTGATTCTTCTGGAAGCATTAAATAACGTTAATAGTTGTTGTGATGATTTTAACAAAAATACACATAAGATTTCGTGCAAACGCAGTAGAATATCGTAGCGAACATTGTTTTCGCAAAATGTATTTTTAAAATATCGAATTGTGGCAGCATTTTCAATCGAAACTAACTACGTAGCAGCCTCTGTGAAACGTCGTCTCGGAGATTGGGTGGTCTAGACCCCAGAGCAAACGAAGTAATTACAGGTTTTCGTGCCATGGGGAAATGGAGTTATTGTACTGGTTCGCATACAGACCGTACATTGAGTCACATTGCCAAAAATACCCTTGAAAAAATACCCAACCACTTAAAGCATAAGATCTAAATGTTCAACACAATGCAATTATAGATTGCCTACGGCAAGGATATACGTGAACAAATGCATTGACGTCATGGCCATAACTTTGATCTTTTTCACGATAAGTGACACTTGATTTCACACTGACGCGCTCAGAAATATGCAGACATTTGTGTTGTTTTCGAACCTGTGTGCTCGCATAACGCCAGGTCCTTGATCGAAACAGCACGCCACATTCCGCGAGGTTAGCAGCGTACAATGGCCCACTGTTCTTTGTCACAAATAGTCTGACAGAAACCTATTGTAGTTGTGCAACGTTTCTTTACATGCCACGTTGCACGGTACATAGCGACGCTGCACAGCGATGTCAGCCATGTGTAAGCCGACAGAAACACAGAACAACACGTTCAAAGGGGGTCTACTAGTCTCATATCGAGACTGATTACTTTATGTGTCAGCGAATATTTAGGTTTACCTTTTATCAATTTGATGATGCAGTTTTACAGTTGACTTGTAACTTTGGATGATACAAGTTTCGTTCAGTAACCGACTTATGTCGTAGTTCTGCAAAATCATCTTGGGCACATTCGTATCTTATGTACTCTGCGTGTGCGTGCACTAACTTGGAGACACAGTAAGTGCATGCCTTCCCTGGGGCCGAAGTTAACTCACCACTCGGTGTGTTCAGTTACACCTTTGATCGGTGGTTTCTGATCTACCAATAAGCGACGCGTTAAGACAGTAGTTATTAACTTTTTCAATAGACAAATGGAGTGGTCAGCCATTTATCGGGGTGACACTTTGAGATAATTACGATAGATTTATCGAGTAATTGTAATTTGCCGACATAATTGGCGCCATTAACATTATATGGCGATTTTAGTTTCAGAATACTGTAATTAAAATAATTGATGCGCCTTGCTTGTTGATCCTTTGGTCGCGTTAAGGTAGGGTATACTTAATTTCAGTATAAAAGTAATTAGTTATTATAAATAGATGTTAATTGTGTTACTACACGCGCGCGTGCACATACGCATGCACATTCACATAAACACATTCACATAAACACATTCACATAAACACACAAACACACACACACACACACACACACACACACACACACACACAAATAAATACACACTCACATACAACACCTGTTGAATACGTTCCACATGGAACGTAGCCAATAATGATGATATAAGAGATGGTATAGTTCAACACAAGAATTCGTATTGTATGCGGGCTTCCGTGGGAAAGCGGGTTGTGCGTTGGAAGTACCAACGTGAAGAACGCATGGTAATCATCCAGCCAATAGATTAATAAACTGTAGAGAAAATAATTCGTCATCGTGTTTACAAACTGATGCTTTGAAATGTGTTTAGACGTGTTTTCACATCTGTGAAAGCACAACTTGTAATTTGGAAATGAGTCGATACGGAATGACTCACACCACTAATGATACGTGTAGCTTATGATACATGTACACTTAGGCCAACATGTTGATAACCCATTTTCCAATGAAAGGATGAAATTGTAAGATTATATTACTATCTGGAAAGTTTATCATTAATACGCAGAATAATATCAAGTGTAGGCACTGAACCGTGTTATCTTGTGGCCTACTTGTGTGCAATATCTGCAAAATGTGTTTAACCTGTACGGTGTATGTGTCTTCGTGTTTATGCATTCGTGCGTGCGTGTACGTGTGTATTTGCGTGCGAATGTGTACGTGAACGTGCATGCATGTAAAGGGTGTTTCTGTGTCTGGGTGTTTGTGCATTCGTGTGTGTGATTGTATGTGTTTATATGTGTTTATATGTGTGTATGTATGTATGTATGTATGTATGTATGTATGTATGTGTGTATGTGTGTGTGTGTGTGTGTGTGTGTGTGTGTGTGTGTGTGTGTGTGTGTGTAGGTGTATGTGTGCGTGTATGTGTGTGTGTATGTGTGTATTTGTGTGTGTATGTATGCGTTTTGAAAGACAAGCATGATATGTACATTGTGACCTTTCGTCTAAACAACACATGACTTCAGGCTGTTAGACCTACGCAAACTGTTATGAAAGCCCCCAACCCCAGAGTGTACTCTTGTTTATGCTGCTGTATTCATTGCACTTGCAAATTCCAAGTAATACAGTTACCCCCGCTCCAATTGACAATAACATCCACCATGACGTCTTACTGCTGTGTCTACGTAAGATATAGTATATACACAGTAATGCACACTTAAAAATTAGATTTGTTATGTAATTTAATATGCGTATATAATTATGTGTGAATTACTGTCATGGTCTGCGTATATGTTTCTGAAATGATACAGTGATTTGCGTACCGTGCACCACGTAAGTGTGGTAATTACAGCAATGGTCTGTGTATATATGTGCACAGTTGCAATGGTTTATGTACATGTACGAATAGTTGCGATGGTCTGCGCACGTATGTGTACTGTTGCGAGGGTCTGTGTATTGTGTGAACTTTTGCGAGGGTCTGTGTAATGTGTGAACTTTTGCGAGGATCTGTGTAGTGTGTGAACTGTTGCGATGGTCTACATACATGTACGAATAGTTGCGATGGTCTGCGCACGTATGTGTACTATTGCGAGGGTCTGTGTAGTGGGTGAACTGTTGCGAGGGTCTGTGTAGTGTGTGAACTGTTGCGAGGGTCTGTGTAGTGTGTGAACTGTTACGAGGGTCTGTGTAGTATATGAACTGTTGCGAAAGTCTGTGTAGTGTGTGAACTGTTGCGAGGGTCTGTGTAGTGTGTGAACTGTTGCGAGGGTCTGTGTAGTGTGTGAACTGTTGCGAGGGTCTGTGTAGTGTGTGAACTGTTGCGAGGGTCGGCATACGTTTGCACCTGTGGAAACTGGCGTGATGGTGGGCATATGTATGTTAATAGTTGCAATGGTTTGTGTACTTATGTGAACTGCGGCGATAGTACGCGCTCATGTGTGAACTATCAAGATGGTCTGCATACGTGTGTGAACTGTTACGATTATTTGCCTACCTGTGTGAACCACAGCAATGGTCTACGCGCATGTGTGAACTGTTCCAAGGGTCTCTCTAGGTATGTAACTGTGTCGCGATAGTATGCGTACGTGCGTGAACTATTAAAATGCAAGGTTTACGTCCGCTTATCTTTGACCTGTCAGTTATGCAGGTTTCTACGTAACAGTGTGACGGGTTTAATCGTTCACTGACCGTCCTGAATGCTGCCGATTATAATGAACCTGCAGGGCTCTGTACGGCTTAGCCTTCAGCGTATATTATCCAAACCCGCATTCTTACCTAGCATAATAAGCATTAACTCATTGCACCCCGAAGTGCGCTGTTGGGGAATACTAAAAAGCCCACAAAGGTACCAGCTACCAAGCGGAGATTGCCAGCATGAAAGGTGCGTCTTGTCAAACCTGGTAATTTTATGGTTCTCGCGGTGCATGGTACATATGCAGCCTATTGTGTGCGTAGGACATCTGGGACATCTGATATGCCGGCGTCTTGTGTCAGCAACACAATAGCAACAACACGGCAGACGCAAAACAGGAACAATGACATACTGTTAATGGAACAATGAAACATTCTCCATCCACGGCCAGTCCGTGAAACACCACGAGCTGTATGAGTTATATATTGCCTAACTAAATAACAACAATACTAACAGTTCAATTGGTGTTATGCAGGAGACAAATCGGTTGAAAGCGATCAAATGATCACGATTTCAATTATTCGAGAAGTGATCTATTTTTGCACATAACGTTTAAGTCAGTACATTTACATTTAATGTCGCTGTCAAAACGCAAAGTTGTTGTGTTATATAAGATGCGTGTTTGCATTCTTGCAATAGTATCCGCGCGTGCATGTGTACTTATGCGTGATTGAGTATGTATACATGCATATGTACATCAACAAACAATAAATATATATTGTACGATCTAAATCAAATACGGAAACACTTCCTGTGTGATAATAAAATATGGCTAGTAATATAAAACAAGAACAGGAAGTTGGATGTGGTTTACTAACTTCGCTCTCCGGAGAGTTCAAGTGCATGTTCAACTTGTTGACAAGGTCATTAAGACAAAACAAGACACTACATAACGTCCGGTGAGTAAGGTCATTTCATCAATAGATTAGTTTATTTATATGGCATAGTAAATATGTACGTCTTTGTGATGTTATCATTAATCAATAGATAAGTTATATCTCAACTGTCATTTCCTATGTTTGCCTGATACATACGGAAATCAGCTCCGGTTACATTATTAAATTGTCTTGGGTATTCCTGAATAATTAGTCGTCATTTATCCGTGCGCTAGTGTTACTTATTTAAACGCTATATGCTCTAGTAGGGCCGATGTAAGGTACTCATAGATTATTAAACGTCATTTATCATGCTATATAAGTTAGATATTCATTAATCACTATACTTCATATAATAATAGTACGTTGGGAACTTGTGGATTATTAGATGCTGTATATCTTAGTTTGTTATGTATGTTTGTGTATACTCTTCGATTATTAGATGTCTGTTATTGTGTGTCATAGGTCCCGACGGAAAATTATAAACAATAGTGCCGCTGTCGGACGGGTACTAGAACATTGTTAGATTACACGTCTCCATGTACCTGGCTACCTGCTGACGTCAGTGTGACGCTGTGACAGGTCAGTACTGTGGAGGTCTCTGACATCTGGGACCATTTCACTATCTTTTCTAAGAGCTCTTAGACCCCATTTTGCACTATAAAATCAAATTTGACACTTTACAGTGATCTTGAATAAATGATCAACACCACTACGCGCTAGTGGGACATTGTCACTGGTGTCTCGTGGGAATAGTGTCATCGGTAATACGGCAATTAATATTTGCGTTTTGATAAAAAAAAAAAAAATAATAACGGATTTTACTTAATGATGAATTCTCCTTAAGAGCGTTTTATCGTTGTGAAACGGTCCCCTGCCTTCACAGCACTCCTGCTGCTGACGTGATATCTAGAGCATGACACAACTCATAAGCAAGCACTAGTGCCTGGAGCTTCGACGTCCGGCAGCCGGCACAAGTCCACTAATGACGGAGGTAACAGTTATGTCCACTCAACCGTGCAATCTTGTGTACACATTTGCATGGGGTGACTTGTGTGTTCATATTCCACACGACCCCATGTAAGGTCAGGTTCTTAATGTGTTTGTGTAATCGTGGTTTCACACATGCCCGCACACATGCACGGAATCATGCATGCACACTCACACACGCACAGTTACACAAACAAACAAACAAACAAACAAACAAACAAACAAACAAACAAACAAACAAACACGTACACAGTCACACACTAACGCATTCACAAACGCATTCACAAACACATTCACAAACACATTCACAAACACACACACACACACACACACACACACACACAATAAAGGCCTCCACTCTGCCAGTGCACAATACCTCCAGGTGTGATTTACAGTGTCATTAACTCCTGTATGTCATGACCTTTCAAGAGAGATTTACGACGGTAGGAGTTATATCATAATAATAATTATTATGATGACTTCTTATGCGCCAATATCCTCGAAGGTCGAACTCAGTGGCATATTTTACCAACTACCTGCTCGGCATACGAACACCGTACACAATAAAGGCTACTGTTGCGTCATTTGTCACTTTCTGCACGGTGACACGCTATTAAATGACGTCATTTATCATGTCTTCACGATCGAAATGTTTAACCCGTCATCACGTGTTTCTAAAACAGGAAACGAATCACGTGTGTGTTCGTATCCTCTCATACGAATGGCAATTGTGAAATTCAGCATTTACGTCAATTAAGAACACATGACTGATCCACTGTTACCAAATATTTAGAGCAGTGGGCTTGTGATATTATGGAGTGAACGTACTCAACGGAACATAGCGTTCTGAAAGCAGTTCGCATCAACACCAGTGCTTCCTGTACAATAAAACACCTTCCTGTCCTTTCACGCCACTAACTTACGAACTGTATTTCCTGTCTCATTCTTGTTGCGGAATCTATCCCATGAAAGACAACTCGCCAAGCGAAGACAAGCAGAAGAAGACATTCCCGCAGTGCCGTCTTCGCTGACCGGCCACGCGACATGGAGACGACGCTGCACTGACCACAAGAGCCCGCCCGGGTAAAGGGGAGCCAAAGACACCGCAGACACGAAGCACCTGTCTCGACTTTCTTTCAACTGCAGCGCAGACGGCGAGACGGGAAGACGCACTCTCGAACCGTGCCTCAGAGTCTGTCACCTGATATCGACTCTCAATGTCTCTGCGTCTCTCACTCACTCACCCACCCACCCACCCACTCACTCACCCACCCACTCACTCACTCACTCACTCACTCTCTCTCTCACACACACACACACACACACACAAATCATCAAATTAAAATATTTCGAAAATATATGAAACAATATTTTGCTGGAACAGTTCGGAGCTGCAACAAGTATATTTATTTGGTACTTGAGTAAAATTTAAAAAGTCACCCTAGAAAAAGCTACTCAAGTAAAAGTAATTCTAGAAAAAAATACTTGAAGTATAAGTAAAAACATGTACTTGAAGTAAAACACAAAAGTACTTTTCTCCTGAGTAAGTTAAACTAGTAGCAATTCACATTGTAATGGGGGTATTATATCGTTCTTAAAATGTTTATTATCCTCGTGGGTATTACATTGTTCTTAAAATGTTTATTATTGTCGTGGGTTATAGATAGATGTGTGATGAATTGTATCATGTGTTACTTGTTGGAACAGCGTTATACAAATTTTACAATTAGGATTAGGAGGCATTTTCAGTCTAGATGAATGGTTATAATAACATGTCTTTTTAAATATATCATCATTTGTAATAGTTACTAATTGTAACATTTATAAAATATACACTAATCTATATAAAAAATAAATAGAGATTATAAAGACGTGGTTCTACAAGACCGGCAGGTTCGCGGTGGGCAGTAACGGGGAGCCTTCGATATCTACAACATGTGGAGTTCACAGTAAACTAAAGCTAATAAACTGTGTCAACAATATGTTTTCAAGTGTCAAGTCAAGGCAAGGCTGTAAATAAGAGGGCCAATGCCATTCATCGGCATTATTGTCTTAGCGGCCCAGTCAGGCAGTCTTGCACTGCAGTTGTGACACCCTAATTCAGGCGCAGTGGCTTCACCGGCAGACTCAGATTGCAATTATCTCACTGGCTTCTTCATGTGACAGAGCAAATCGTTTGTTCTTCTGATGTAGAAATACAGCAAGTCCAGGACTCTTAACATATCTGTCTGTTGTACGTTCCGGCTGATATTTGTAAATAAATCTATGCTAACGGCAAACATTGCCATGCTTCTGGTGCAGATCATTCGCGGAACTTTTAGGACATTTGCAAATGTAACAGACATGAGTACTTCACTACATTTACAAAAAAGTACACATATTTGTACTTCGTTACAAGTAAAAGTACTTCCAAACAATGTACTTCGTTACTCACGTAAAGTAAACTTTTTTACTAAAGGAAAGTAACGAAGTAAATGTACCTCGTTACATTACGGCTATGGTACAGTTGACCCAAAGTTATGTCTTTATTCGCGTCTGCTTGTTAACAAATGTGGCTTATCTGTATTCACGACGACAACTGATGACGATATACGATATCTTGCTGAATCACCTGTGATTAGATGGCCTTTCAAGCTGGCCACTACTGCATATCGGTAAACGACCACAATACGGGCCTTTCGTAAGTACTCGTTGGTTCCCAATTTTGCGTAGTTGTGAAAACCACGCAAAGCACACTGTATGTGTAATATGGGGAGCTGTCACGTCGTTTTTCACAGTGCGCCGGTACCCCGGGGGTTTTATTTATGAGCGGCGGATGTTCTTATACTTGTTATTCAAGATGTGATTCATTCCTCACGTGTGCGTTCTCGTCTTTGTTATAGAGGACTGTGGCTCGCTACGACATCGCCGGCTGTGAGACGTTTTGCACTTCGGCTAATGCAGCACCCATCCATTTCCAGATGAGAATCAATGGTTCTCCCATCCAATTTTTAGATTAGAGTTGATGCCGCATTGCGCTAACCATATTACAGTTTATGACAAAGACACCAGATAAGACACGCCAACGGCTTAGAGGGTCTCTTTTGACCTGATATTCTAACCCCGAACACTGCAGAACCATCGATCGCGGATACAAAACGCGCCGCTGGTGACCAGACGGATTTCGCCGGTAATAATCCTAATGCAACCAAACAGCTTACCCGGAAATTAGATTTGCCAACAACAACACAGGAGCCTAGACCGCGCTGCACACACAGTTATAGCTTCCGCATATGACAACGTCGTATATATGACAGTGAAAGGTATGCGAACTCATCTTCTCAAATTTCGTCGCGCGATATGTCTCTATCTGGCCTACTCGGGAACGTTGAGGTCAAGCTTAGAACAAAGACCGCGTGTCAACGAAGCCGTCAAATCGAAGTAACAACAATCACTCACCGTGCTGTAGAATCCACTGAATATCGAACCTTGACGAACGTTGCAGCAGTAGCAGAACCGTTTGAGGAACCCCATAACGACAGCGCTGGTTACGATGTCATTGAGGCTAAGCGTGCGGTAGGTCCGTTCTCGTTGCACAACCGACGACACGGTGGCTGTCACCCCGACTGACTGCTGCCCCGTCGTCGATGTTGTCGCCAGGGCAGGGCAATGAAGCGGCACGCGCGCTCACCTCACACACGCAAACACAATCGCGCCCGACGCAAGCGCAGCGCGTGAGCTGCGTCTATACGTAAACAAGAATAGCGCTAGTTATGAAAACCGTCGCGTCACGCTCTGTTTAGCACGGCCCGCTCTACACTGGCTGCGCTACGTTCATCAAAGGTGTACTGCTCGGACAGTCTCCGTTATATCACACGGCCGCGTACCGTGAAAGGCGGCCTCTAGTGCCCGCCGATATCAGCGACCCTGGCGTGTGTACAGAGCTCACACAGCATGTCCACCTCGGCTACGATATGCGCTCGTTGCATTGGTCGAGTGATCCTCAGTTCTACACTTGTCAATCCACGGCTTGACCAGTTGCGCGTCACGCATGAAGATAAGGCGATTATGCAATATCGATTGAGCAACAGAATGGATAAAGGTGGGCTGACGGATGGCGGGCATTGCGGCTCCGGTTGTGTTGGATCTTGTCCAATCTACAGTACTGTAATTGTGCCCGTTTAATTTTGCTAAATTGAGGCAAATCCATTGGAAAACATCCATAAAATTATATACATAGAAATCTAAAAAAAAATGTATGTACATTATTTCGCAAAATAAAAAAATTATGTGGCCATAAAAATTCTATATTATAATTTTGTATAATAATGTATAATATAACAGCATATGATAGCATAGCATACCATAGCAGAAAAAAGCTCAGCACAGCACAGCACAGCACAGCACAGCACAGCACAGCACAGCACAGCACAGCACAGCACAGCACAGCACAGCACAGCACAGCACAGCACAGCACAGCACAGCACAGCACAGCACAGCACAGCACAGCACAGCACAGCACAGCACAGCACAGCACAGCACAGCACAGCACAGCACAGCACAGCACAGCACAGCACAGCACAGCACAGCACAGCACAGCACAGCACAGCACAGCACAGCACAGCACAGCACAGCACAGCACAGCACAGCACAGCACAGCACAGCACAGCACAGCACAGCACAGCACAGCACAGCACAGCACAGCACAGCACAGCACAGCACAGCACAGCACAGCACAGCACAGCACAGCACAGCACAGCACAGCACAGCACAGCACAGCACAGCACAGCACAGCACAGCACAGCACAGCACAGCACAGCACAGCACAGCACAGCACAGTGTAGTAGGCTTCTATAGCATTGCATAGCCAGGATTCCGTATCATTATATGATTAATTATATGGTCACTTAAATATTAGTGAATATTTTGCAAATCAGTGTGTGTTAATTTTTAAGAAGTATTCTTTATTGTTTCTCAAATGCGTGGGTTCGTTCGGACGATGGTTTTGTGAGTGAATTTTACCTGAGTGGACAGTGAGTGACTCTGATCTGAGTAGTGAGTGAGCACTAGTGTCCTGAGTTGTCAGTCAGTGACTGTGACTTGCGTTGTCAGTCAGTGACTAATTTGAGTGGACGTGTCCTGGAGAGTCAGGTCCGTGAGAGTGTTTTCCCGCAATCGCCCACACACACAGACGGCTGCAGGGAGCACATCTCGGGGTGCTGCCGGCGTCCATATTGGATTGTGAACCCTAAATAGATAGTCGGCACCAACAGTGGTGTCTCACGTACAGCGCAGAGCTAATTATCACATCGTCAACTAACACAGCGTTTCTCAGCCGGGGGTCCTCGGTCTACTGGATGCTGCTGAAAGTTTCCAGGAGACCCGCGAGAGGGCATGTGATTGTTTTTATTAAATTACCTGGTGAAATAAAAAATGTAAGAAATCTTTCCTAACTATGAAAACAATCACTACTCCATGTTCACGCAGTTAAAGGAAAATACACACTGACGGGGTGTCCAGCGGTTACGCTAACACGCGTGTTTATGAATGAATGAGACAGCACTGCCAGCCTGCACGAGTCGAGACATTAAGACAACTGAGTCTACAGCACCTTGTGCCTCAAGGAACCACTGACGCGTCTGAACAGATGCATCCGGGGAGAAACAGACGGGATTTCAGTGACGTTTAATATCAGGTAACAGTACACCTAGCAATCAGAGTGGTTGGGCATACTTAACGGTGTCTTCCCGTTATAGCTACTTCCCGTTATAGCTACTTCCCGTTATAGCTACTTTTCTATTTATCCATTTTACAATGTAACAAGATAAGGGAGCATTAACTATTTCATCTCCATCCAGCTGATGTCCATGAGGGGTGGACTGCTTTTATGTAAGTGTGTCCCACTGAGGAATTTCCACAAAGTCAAATGAATTTTTTTAACGAGTACTTTGTGGAGACACAGCTTGGTGATGATTCAAAAATCACCATGAACATGTGGAATGTCTACACAGAATCTGACAAATGAACAAACAACCATGTCGAGGGATGGAATTCCAAGTTTGCAAAAGTGGTGGGGGAAATGCCATCCCAACATCTTTCAGTTCATGGTTCCCACCACCATATAACAAGAATAATTGATGACATTCATTACTTTTTGATAAATGCAATTATGTACTCAGTACAATTAATGTAGTTGTCTTTTGAAAAAAATGTTTTTCACAAGTGTTTTATAGTATATTTTCCATTTCAGATAACTGACAGTTACATCTATATACTATTCTTATGACTTTTAAAATGTGTCCTTCATTAATACATTTCATGTTGAAATCTTTCAGTAATCTGAAACAGTTAATGCTCCCTCTTGCTGTCCCCTCCTGAATTGTGTAATTAAATAAGTAGCTATAACGGGACTAGTTTGCCTGTCAAACTTAACGAGTAGCTATAACGGGGAAAAACTGTAGCTATAACGGGAAGTAGCTATAACGGACCTAGACCTACTTAACAGCTGTTTCCCGACCCGGTCTGTATAGTACCACGCACCTTCGTATCTGTGAATTCCAAACTCATTTATACAGAACGCTTAGCCATATTAAATGGAGTTTAACCCAAATTAGTGTATTTTGTGTAGGGGTCCCTGAATTTTATTTTAGACGCAGGGATCATTGGAGGTAAAACTGTTGAGAAACGCTGATTTAACACACGGCTATGTGCCGTGACGCAGGCAAACGCAGACGCATTTGAAAACGCTTAGGCTCAACCGCTTGCTCGCAAATATTATACATACATTTTATGATACTAACTAATTGTTTTTAACTATATTATTATTATTATTACTATTGTATATACATTTTATAGAAACTTTACACCGTTTGTATTACTATTATGCTGAATGGTAATTATATTATGGGTCCAAAATGTCGCTTTATTTGCATAAATAGTATTATTTTAACGTGATGTTTTATATGTAAAACGCAATGAGCGCCACCACGTGGCGGATACCAGTGCTATAAAAAAAATCATTATTATTATATGCGCACGCACAAAAACAACGACCTGAAACAATCTACACGCTCAATCACATACGTACGTGAACGTTTTTATAACATACAGGTAGGATTGTGAACGCTAAATCGATAGTCGGCATCAACAATGACGCCACGCGTACAGCGCAGTGCTAATTATCACATCGTATCAGGTTGGCTAAGTTATAACTTCCTGTATTAGTCAAAGACGACGCATTATCTTGCCTCATCAGATTCGCTAGGTCATAGATTCCTTGTTATTCACAGAAGAGTCATTATCTTGACATATCAGATTCGCCAAGTCATAGTCATGACGTCATTCCTTCCCAAATAAGTACAGATTATGGTATCAGCACCCGACGACAATGCGACGACATCCACCACCGGCCTGGGCAAAATAACTTCCCGAACCCTGCAGTTTTACTTCCTTGTTTAAAAAAAGAGAAAATCTCAAACCAAGATGTTGATTCGCGCTCAGAATCGTAATGTGTCATTTCCGTATATGCACTTTTGTAAAAACAATTTATAGGCAGATTTATATGAATAGTTCTGCTTACTGCAGACATGGTATGACATATTTGATATGTAGGTAGATATGATAAGACACATTTGACAAGAAGGTCATAGTTGCACAAAGTATAGGCTACAAAAATACACGCATGATTTCTTTGTTGATAGTGAAATACCTTATATGGTAATACTGTAGAATGCGTTACACATTTCCAACTGATCAAGATTGTTATCATGTAGGTTAGAGTACATACGTAAATATGTGCATGTTACCTATTTACATAACAAGTCTCTTAAGGTACATTATTAAATATTCATAACATTTAGAGTGGGGGTATTACTTGGAACGTTACGATAACTTCCAGCCACTTTAAACTTTTTAAGAATATTGACAAAGTAATTCCTTGAAATCTTAACCCGTTCCTTTTGACAAATGTTTGTGTAGGCGTGATCGCTATTATTTACACGGAAAGTCACACTACTGTATGCAGCTGGATGTCAGCCATAACCAGGTAATTTCTACGTTATATTGTGCGCGCGCCTGTGTACAAAAGTCACATATAGGCCTATGTGTGCGCGCGTGTATATGCCTGTGCTCATGTTGGCGTGCTCGCGTGCGGGTTTGTTTATTTGTTTATCTGTTTGCGTGCGTGCGTGCGTGCTTCTTCCATACCACTATCCCTCCCTCCCTCCCTCCCTCCATCCCTCCCTCCCTCCCTCCCTCCCTCCCTCCCCCCTCCCTCCCTCCCTCCCTCCCTCCCTCCCTCCCTCCCCCCTCCCTCCCTCCCTCCCTCCCCTCCCTCCCTCCCTCCCTCCCTCCCCCCTCCCTCCCTCCCTACCTCCATCCCTACCTCCATCCCTCCCTCCCTCCCTCCCTCCCTCCCTCCCTCATTCCTTCCTTCCCTCCCTCCCTCCCTCCCTCCCTCCCTCCCTCCCTCCCTCCCTCCCTCCCTCCCTCCCTCCCTCCCTCCCTCCCTCCCTCACTCCCTCCTTCCTTCCCTCCCTACCTCCATCCATCCATCCCTACATCCCTCCCGTCCCTCCCCGCTTCTCTCCCCCCTCCTTGCCTTCCTCGCTCCCTCTTTGCATCCCTCCCTTCCCTCCTTTCCCCCCTCTCTCCGCCTCACTCCCTTTCGTTCCTCCGTCCCGCTCTATGTCGTGTCAGTGTCACTAAAGGCCTAAATGTCTCTCTCCACACTCTGTTAACCAAAGTTGAGTCTGGCAGAGTTGTTGTTGTTGTGTATGACTAACATTTTGAATCATACCAAGTGCCATTTCATGTACCTTAAATAAGTCCTAGCGTAGGTCGGTCAATGACCCTCTGTCTTTTGAAACATAACAAATATGCCGTGTGCTATAATTACTAATGGCGGTTCTGTTCGGAGACTATTTTTCTTCTTCTGGTATGTTTTCATTAAAAGCATTCACCAACCGTGTTCATATTCCAGCATTATCAATTGTGTATTAGTCGGATGTAAAATTGGCCATTAAACGTGTGTATGTCTCGCTGATCAGAATGATTGACGGGGTATTTTGCAAGTCGCCTTTTGTTGAGGCTCGGGGTAAGTTGAGTGCACACATCAAATACAAGCCCGTCACGCGTCGTCACGTGACAGGACGACCGCATAGCTTTTCGCGAGGTAACCGGAATCGCGAGGTAACCGGAAAGCGGAGACCCCACATACACAATACAACACAACACAACACAACACAACACAACACAACACAACACAACACAACACAACACAACACAACACAACACAACACAACACAACACAACACAACACAACACAACACAACACAACACAACACAACACAACACAACACAACACAACACAACACAACACAACACAACACAACACAACACAACACAACACAACACAACACAACACAACACAACACAACACAACACAACACAACACAACACAACACAACACAACACAACACAACACAACACAACACAACACAACACAACACAACACAACACAACACAACACAACACAACACAACACAACACAACACAACACAACACAACACAACACAACACAACACAACACAACACAACACAACACAACACAACACAACACAACACAACACAACACAACACAACACAACACAACACAACACAACACAACACAACACAACACAACACAACACAACACAACACAACACAACACAACACAACACAACACAACACAACACAACACAACACAACACAACACAACACAACACAACACAACACAACACAACACAACACAACACAACACAACACACACAACACAACACAACACAACACAACACAACACAACACAACACAACACAACACAACACAACACAACACAACACAACACAACACAACACAACACAACACAACACAACACAACACAACTCAACACAACACAACACAACACAACACAACACAACACAACACAACACAACACACCACAACACAACACAACACAGCACAGCACAGCACAACACAACACAACACAACACAACACAACACAACACAACACAACACAACACAACACAACACAACACAACACAACACAACACAACACAACACAACACAACACAACACAACACAACACAACACAACACAACACAACACAACACAACACAACACAACACAACACATACATATATATATATATATATATATATATATATATACATACACACGCCCAAACACACACACACAAACAAACACACACAAACACACAAACACACAAACACACAAACACACAAACACACAAACACACAAACACACAAACACACAAACACACAAACACACAAACACACAAACACACAAACACACAAACACACAAACACACAAACACACAAACACACAAACACACAGACACACAGACACACAGACACACAGACACACAGACACACAGACACACATACACACAGACACACAGACACACAGACACACAGACACACAGACACACAGACACACAAACACACACACACACACACACACACACACACACACACACACACATTTATTTTCAAATTGAGCAGTACATAGTTCTGTTTTCAACAACACTGTACCATATGCGTGCGTAAAATTAAAACGTCCGATTTCGAGTGAGACAGAGAACGTCTAGACGTCTACACTGTCGAGTGTAATTTGTTCTTGATTCCAGGTCGTGATTATACGAGACTTCCTCAAATGCTAAAAACAGTCGTAACTAATTTCACTTTATTTGTGTTTAGCGTAATTCTAAATGATAAATAAATGAGTGTCGACACAATTTTTGGGTGCAATGGATATGATGCCGGTATTACAAACCAAAGCTAGTACCTTCAGGAACACGAACACACGGCGAGACCAGTCTATTCTATGGGCTTCGAGGGAGAAGAGTGTCACTTTAGGGACAAAAGAACGTACGAGGGAAACAGTTAGGTTCGATTAAAAAACAACTAAATTCCTTTCTCATGTCCAACAGCACACGGTGTTACTCCCACAAACATTTGTCACATTACACGATCCCCTTTGACGCAAGTAAACATCTTACACATTACACAATCCACTCTGACTCCGATAACCATCTGGCATAATACACGAACCACCCCTTCATCCATACTGTCGGCATTCGCGAAAAATCTGCAACAACGCCACCGTGTTTTTTAACTTGACGAAATGTTTTGAATCACTCGGATTTTGAAACCCAAGTTGGGAACTTTATATGTCCAAGCTGGCCTCTTGTGGAAATCTCCAATTGGAGATCAAAATACAAAAATCCCCCCTCCCCCAAGCACGACCACCCACACTATTGCATTATTTTACATAAACAAATGCAAAGCGACACGAGTTCTCAGTACCGAGTACCAACAATTTCTAATCAATATTCACACTGCGCGACCTTTGACTAGCCTTAGGCATTTAGATAACATTACCACAGTTTCTATACATGGCGATGGACCGCGACGATACCACTTGTTTATCTGCCTCCGCCACCCCCATGTGGAGACTTCTCGCCAGAGACTGGTCATGTGACCGCCTCGAGCTATCGAAGGAGAACACTTAATTATCGTATATGTCACAAAGCCGGAACAAAGCTACTCCGATGTTCAAGTTCGATAGCCAGTTGGCCGTAAGTGTGTTTACTGCGGGTGGTAAACCTACGACATTGTTATGTTTAGAGAGCCTGTGCATTTGCATAGGGGACTGACCTGGTCTGTGTTGTTTTCCATCGCTGGGTAGTTAGAAGAGACTAAATTATATATGCGATCAACACGCATGCGTCGATACACGGATTTATGTGCGCATGTGTACTTTCACTCACTCACTCATTCACTCACTCACTCACTCACTCACCCACCCACTTACTCACTCGCTCGCTCACTCACCAGTCAATCAGTCACTCACCCAGTCACTTACTCGCTCTCTCATTCATTCACTCATTCACCAGACAATCAGTCACCCATTCACTCAATCACTTACTCAGTCACCCACTCACTCTTTCACAGAGACACCCACTCTCCCCCATTCACTCTTTCACTCACCAATTACAAGTATAGCTATACTGTTAAGGACAATGATAAGAACGAGACAACAACAACAACAACATCACTTCATTGTTATCTGTATTATAGCTTAGTACTACTGCAGTTGCTGTTTAGCAATATCTGGTAACTTACGTTACGAACGTTCTTTGTTCAGCTATGCATTGTATTCAATACTTTAGAAGTAATTTATGTACACACATGTGATATATATATATATATATATATATATATATATATATATATCACATGTGTGTACATATTATATACACTCCGTATATGTATATATATATATATATATATATATATATATATATATATATATATATATATATATATATATATATAATAGGACTATGGCCTCACACATTTAAAACAAACATATATTCAGAATTATAAGACAAAACAACATACTTGCCATTAGAATTTGGATCTGGAAAATGATTGGACAAATCCTGAGAGAAGAAAAGATCACAGCATCTCCAAAATAGCACTAAGGTGGACGCATGAAAGGAAAAGAAACTGCAAACTTGAGTATGACTGAAAAGAGTGATAATTACTTCTAAGCTTGGGCCAGGCTGCAACACAGACTGCTGAAGGGAAGAAGCAGGTAAGGAAGAAAGAAACAGAGGAATAGGAGAATGTAGAAATGTGGGGAAATGGGAACGACGGAAGGAAGGAAGTAAGGCATGACTGAAGGAAGGAAGGTGAGAAGATTTGAAGCAAGCAAGCAAGCAACTCCGCCATGGCCGGTCCCAAGCCCGGCTGAGAAAGGATGAGAAAGGATGAGGGTTGTGCGGTTAGCACCCTCACCACGTAAAAAACATTACGCTACAGAAACCAATACCAAAGAACAAAATGTAAATGGTGCGAGGAGTGAAGCCAGCTAGGAAGCTGGGATCATGAAGGATGTCAACGAAACTCACTGTATTCCCCGGCATTACGGAATCTCCCCAGGATTGTGAGCAAAATCAGGTTGCTCTATTGTGATGTAGGTCCCAAGTCATGTGTGGCCAATACATGACAGAGGATTTTAAAATAAAGAAAATGATGCATTTTATACCCCTTCCTCTTCTGCCTTGGAATCGACTCGGTCATGAAAGAAACAGCATTAGGAACAAAAGCTGGCAACAAGTGGACCTTCACAGAAACACTGGATGATCTGAATTTCGCAGATGGTGGTGGTGGTGGTGGTGGTGGTGGTGGTGGTGGTGGTGGTGGTGGTGGTGGTGGTGATGGTGGTGGTGGTGGTGGTGGTGGTGGTGGTGGTGGTGGTGGTGGTGGTTATGGTGGTGGTGGTGGTGATGGTGTTGGTGATGGTGATGGTGATGGTGATGGTGGTGGTGATGGTGATGGTGATGCTGGTGGTGGTGATGATGGTGATGATGATGGTGGTGGTGATGGTGGTGATGGTGATGGTGATGGTGATGGTGATGATGATGGTGGTGATGGTGATGGTGATGGTGATGGTGATGGTGATGGAGGTACTGGTGGTGATGGCGATGGCGATGGTGATGGCGATGGCGGTGGTGATTGTGATTGTGATTTTGATGTTGATGGTGATGGTGGTGGTGGAGGTGGTGGTGACGGTGATGGTGATGGTGATGGTGATGGGGATGGCGATGGCGGTGGCGCTGGCGCTGGCGCTGGTGATGGTGATGGTGGCGGTGATGGTGATGGTGATGGTGATGGCGATGGCGATGGCGATGGCGATGGCGATGGCGATGGCGATGGCGATGGCGATGGCGATGGCGATGGCGATGGCGATGGCGATGGCGATGGCGATGGCGATGGCGATGGCGATGGCGATGGCGATGGCGATGGCGATGGCGATGGCGATGGCGATGGCGATGGCGATGGCGATGGCGATGGCGATGGCGATGGCGATGGCGATGGCGATGGCGATGGCGATGGCGATGGCGATGGCGATGGCGATGGCGATGGCGATGGCGATGACGATGTCGATGGCGATGGCGGTGGCGATGGTGGTGGTGATGGCGTTGGCGGTGGCGGTGGCGATGGCGATGGCGATGGCGATGGCGATGGCGATGGCGATGGTGGTGATGGTGGTAGTAGTAGGGTCTATCAATACATGTATATACGGTAGAAGATATCACAGTTACACGTCTGGACTTACATTAAAGCGTAGCCACAAACATGCACGTTTAACGGCGACACCAGTAAGAAATTCTAATTGTGTTTAGAGGCGAAAACAATGCTTCCGGTTAAATCATGATCGCATTTTGATAGGGTCTACTAATGTTGACTAAAACAACGACCAATGGTGGCGCTAATGATCATTCGATTACTTGTTGTGATCATTGTTGCGACAACAACATTAATCCTAGAAACAACAAACACTGCGCCTCTTGGCCGTAGCCCTTCATCACAACACATCGATCATGGCGCGCGGGAAATGACAAGCGTAACCGGTCAATAATACTTTATCCAGCGCGACCGTAATGCGATTTAGTTGTCTAACGACGATTTGATCGATGTATTTATTGGTTTGTGACGATGTCGTTGCCAGACTGGTGGCAGTGATCGAGTGTCGTCGATGGCGTCAGACAGAGTATCCGGGAAGCGACGACCGGGACATTCTACAATGTCTATCGGAACAGTGGCACACGTCAGACTGTACAACACAAAGTCGCTATCGATCAGGTGATAGCAACCACGCATGCGCACACAACAGGTTACATCAGACGCGCCATAAAATCCCATCAGCGGCATCGGTTGGATAGTTCTGATAACCCGTCAAACTTCACCGCTTCAACGATGCTTTGTCACGACAACATCGTCGTGACTGCGAGCGACAATCCTCGCATCACGAAGTTGGCTGAGCGATCCCCCAAGGTGTGTCGTGCCAACGAGCAGGAGGGAACGAAACTGTGTCAGTCTCTCCGTTGTATTACCCGTTGCGAGCGAACAGCCGTGGCGCGGATCACGTCCGACCAGAAGCAACTCGCCGACCGCTTCCAGAAGAAGCTCGCGCGCTCTCAGCTTCTCGACTCTCGCCTGGGCAGCAGCAGTGGCTTCGCAGAGCGGCGAGGGAGCCTTTCGACGGAGGGCATAGGCATCGAGGAAGTAGCCTACACTAACAGGGTCACTTCCGCCGGAAGAGCGTCCGTGTTGCGTCCAAGGACAGCGTCTCGTCGTCACAGCGACGCGCGCTCCGAGATGCTCAGTCCGAAGCAGGAAAGACCGCTGCGGTGCAAGACGGCAGGGGCACGCGTCGGTGCTTCCAAGCGGCACAGTGCCGTCACGCGTGGCCTCACAGAAGAGACTGGTTGCTTCAGCGAGTTTGGCGATCGTCGGCGTGGACACAGTGGCAGACCACGCACCGCATTTGAACGACTGGGCAGTGAATCCTTACGCTCGGACACAACCGTGACGTCAGTGATCGATGATGAAGAGACACAGAACATGCTATCTGACGGAGTGGAGAATACGCAAGCGTTAGCTGGGGAGGAAGAGACACGAAAATCGTACGTAAACTGTGAACAATCAATTGTCCAATCGAGCGGACCAACCCCAGTTACAAAGGCCGGAAGTACTCCAGCGACAGCCGGTGTTAACATTGTATACAGAACAACGGCATGCAATGTTGATGCTGCAAACATTAGAACGACACCCGTTATTGGTGCTGCAAACGTAGATGCTGCAAACATCATAAAGACTATTGATGCTTCACGCACTCAAACGACAACTGTTACTGATGATTCAAACAATCCAACGGTAACTACGGTGGCTGACTCAGACATGACAGCGCCATCTCATGGTGCCGTACATCCAGTGTCATTGACCGTAACCGCCGACGAAAAAGCAGGAGTCTGCACACAGGAGACACAGCACGCATCTCGTGTAGACCACGAAGATCCGACACAGACTGTCACTGGTGGAGTTCCACATCCACATCCTGACGAGGACGTATTTAACGAGGAAGTTTGTCCAACGAAAAAGACGGTGCATAACATTGATATAGCAGCCAATTATACCGTATATACACAAGCCACAAATGCCGATAGTATGTATGTCAGACCGATGTCGATACTGTCCAATGTGTCAGCTCCACACCGACCGACCACGGCCATGCATTCCAAGGTGTCACACGTCGTCCTTTTCCTACCGCCCACAGATGCAACCACCTCGGGAACGTTCAGTTCGACAACCGGAAGTGAGCGTTCCGGACGCGATACGAACGCATGCGCGGGGCGAACATCGTTCCTACGTACGGTCGTCGATTCATACGCCCCCAGACGTCCGGTCAGATCAGCGCAGTCGCGCAGTCGATCATGCAGCGCCGTCTCGTGGCAACAACGGTTACTTCCGGATGGCGTCACTTCCGGTCAGCGGAACACGTCAGCCGGTGAGACGGCAACGCCAGCGTCCTTGCGACTACGACAACTGCGGGTTCGTACGGCTTCCTATGAGTCGAAAGTGAGCGACTTTTGTAAGAGGATTCTGCCTCTGAGGTCGAGTAGAGGGACGGGCGCTGACTACTACTATCACCGACTCAAGGAAAACACTCCGGTTTTCAATCGACCGATCGTGAGATTGATAAAATCGCCTGATACCGACTATATGAGGGAGATCCACATACAAGGCATACGAAATTTGACTTTTAGAGTTGTCAATCTTATATTGTAACCTACATGACTTTATTTCGTAGATATCTCTATGACTCGATGTTTAAAGTCATTGCTTATGTAGTCATTGCTTATGACAGTAAGTCATTGCATTTGAATAATTGTATACCGCACAATATACATATGGACTGTTTTATAATGTCTATATTAAAATAACGTTTATTATCAAACAGCTCTAATTGGTGTAATTCATAATCTGATAAGTGCGCATGCGTAAGTTTGAAATGACACAATTTTATGTGTAACTGTTAAGACGTATGCACCTTTTATAACAATGCTGTTCAAGCACATGCTGTTTCTAAATGCAAACAGTATTTTCACTTGTTTATACTGTTGTTCATAACACGATATTGCAAATAGAAGATGGCGGATACAAAATTACAAATCCGAATTTACGTGTGTGTTTGTGACATCATTCATAAATTCTGTTTAGTTTGCGCCAGAATCAACTTCGGCATTTCTCCTAATGTAAATAAAAACTTAGTAGCTTCGACACAGTCAGACAACATCTTCTCCAGGCGTTCACGTCCACTGTTTTGTTTTTCTTTCAGTCTTCATTCCCTTTCTTGGACCACTATACGTCTAACCAGACAAAAGGCTGCAGTGTTTCACAACACAACCATTAACATTGAAACTTGTGTCAGTTCACCCGCATCGTTTAATCAATCAGGTAGCTGCATTCTCGTCCCCATGACAACATTGATATACGCAACGTATTTGGGCATCAAACGCTTACATAAACCTTTACGTCCGGCATAAGCCAAATGTTAATCGATGTCATAATTAACATAATGTAAACACGTCGTGTTTACGGCAATTACGTTCAGCATAACGTTATTATAGATGCAGACGAACTGACATAAGTGTAGAGATTTAACAAGATTTCCGTCCAAAGCTATACAATTCATACGGCGTGCGGAGAAGGCAACCTTTGGCTTATTGAGAGTCCGACTATTTTCCACTTACTTATAACCCACCCTCGCCAGATCACTGTCAATTTTAGCTTAGAACATATTCATACTGCTAGCATTAATACAATCATAACTTAACGTGTTCCAGTCATTCAGTGTCCTTTGAGAGAATGGATACTTTCCATTATTCAACCTGCACTGTTCCGTGACTAATGCTGCATTGTGCCCTCTGGTTATACTGCCATCTTTCAGTTTGAAAGTACAATATTTTCAAGTTCGCAACAGTATTTCGCTATGTTAGCACAATGGAATCGTGACTGATATCCAATGCTATTGATGACGTTGTCATCATAGTTGATAACAAAGATACGACTATGGCGACGATGATGACGATGTTGGTCGCCAGTAGGTTTAAATCATCGTCCAAGCGAACGTAATTCCAAGACGGGTCTACATGTCAGCTTCACGAAGCGTGACGGGGCGGGGGGCAAACCGTCCGCAAATAGCATAAGATACTGTGTGGACCCCCTAATTTATACATAGGCCGCCCTATTTGACATACACGTCATCTCATCGGAAACACACAGACAATGAGAGATTACAGGGAGTGAGCAAATTTGCCCTCGCTCCGGAACTGCGCTACAGGTGGACACGAGCCCCTGTCGTCTCAGGTAAAGGACCGAAGCTAGTGTCTAATCGTCACTGTGATTGTTCTATACAAGGTGTCTCATCAAAGGTGGCCTGAACTTACCTTGGTAAAAACCTCTGGTCTGTGTAAACACACCAAAGCCTGACTGGAGTGACTGCGTGTTTTATAATGGAGTTGACGCAACCTTTCGTGTTAGAATATATATATATATATATATATATATATATATATATATGTATATATATATATATATATATATATATATATATATATATATATATATATATATATATATATATATATATATATATATATATATATATGAACAAACGCGTGTACTTATGTACACACGCTCACTCGCCCACACTCGTACCCATACATATGCACACAACACACATATACACCCACCCACCCCCACCATATTCGCACGCACGCACGCACGCACGCACGCACGCACGCACGCACGCACGCACGCACGCACGCACGCACACACACACACACACACACACACACACACACACACACATGCATTCGTTGCTCAAAACTTGCAACTGGAATCACATCAAACACAGCAAGTTGATACAAAAGATTATAATCATACAGTTAATTGCTACCAATGCGTTGGCGTTGCGCCCACGCAACCAAATACACACCAATGCAATCAACTACAGTTATCCAAGCAACTGGTGTCCAAAACATGAACCCTGGACATTTACCAAGTCCGGTTGTCCTGTGGTAGTGCCTCGCACCAGGTCACAGGGTAAATAAGTGCCGTGGGGTTAACTAGTGTGAACGTGCCTCGATGTCGCTTTGTCCAGAGCCACCGGTGTACAGAATAACACGTATACAACATACGCCAGTAGCTCTGAGGTGAAATCAGAGGAAATAAATTAATACTTTGAGAAGAGACTCACAGTGGTTAGTTTGTATGGAAACAAAACATATCTGCCATGTCATCGTTCACCATTGAATATCCTGATGAGTCAACATAGCCACCAGCTACGGCCCGTTGACGACACCAGTGGCGGTGGCAACAACAGCAGCAGCAACAACAACAGCAGCATCAACAACAAAGATTATTATTTAAAATATGTCTAGGTGTTAATTAAATAATTGCTCCTTCTACAATGTAGTTCATCGTTTCCACATTTAAAACCGTACGTTTTAAATGATAAATTAAATAGGTCACTTGCCTAGCTTTATTCCGTGTGTTCCCACACTGTACGGACAAATTAAAAACCGCAAACAAGTTTGGCTAGATAACAAATTAGTACTAGTTCGTTGAATTCATAGCTGCGACAACCCGGAACTGGTTTATAATAATATTTCAGGAAACAGTTCTGCCGCAGGCTTGTACGAAAGTGACCTGAGAACCAAACACTGTTCAGTCGACCTATTTTACTTGCCTCATTCCGGGTTGTTGTTTCCACGGGGCGATACTTATCGCAGTGACCAGGTGAGTTTTACATAATGGGTGAAGGTTAAAACATGGCCTACAGGCTAGACTATTACAAAATAAAGGACGATATTAACATCCAGAAAGTCGCCATTGTGATTCCTGGGTACGGTGTAGTTTTTTTTTTAACTTATTCGTAGTTCAGTTTCTTGCGACAGCAGCGTTATTAGCTAGTGATATTAATCTAGATTGTTCTCTTATAGGCAACGTAGCATACTAATGATAACATAATATTGGGAATTACGCTACGATCATAGAATCACAAATATTGCCATCCAGAAAATTGGCTCTAGGCGTCAGAGGGACAGTCAGGTCTATGGTGTATCGATAGTTCAACCTTTCTGTTATCTATGTGAATCCCACATTTCTGAAATTTTGATTTTTTTTACTATATATTTTATATTGTTGTTTGTAAACTGCAGAAGTCTGGACTCTTCGGCAGGCATCCGCGCCAAACGTGCTGCCACCTTGCGGCGGCTAAACTACAACAGCGTTGTATTTTTGTGCTGCCATCTAGCGAACCAGGTGAATATTTTTTCAGGAATTCATGTTTTTGTAGACCATAGATATAAAACATTTATATCTATGCAAGATATAAAACATTTATATCTATGCAAGATATAACACATTTATATCTATGCAGAGACGAAACAGTTTGGAGCTAAAAAAAAGTGCTGGCGATGAAGTTTTACATTTATTGAGTTCCAATCATCTATAATTCTGGAACAGAAAGAATTTGTTCTTAACCAAGTTTCCTCTTTTCGTTAATAGTTTTTGACTGGGTGTATCTAGTAGGCACACATGACAACTTAGAGTTGATGCAAAGTGCATCTGCATCTACCGTCCCAGTGAATATGTCATGCATGTCGCAAAAGGATTCCGCTTGAATAGATCACGTTTGAGATTTTTATGGGTCTCTGGACTGGAAGGGTTTTAACTGAGCCACATTGGAGTGTAATTGGACACTGTTCCTAAGTCTTAAGGACGTGCAATAGGCGACATTTCTAAGCTATTCAGTGGCAATTTTAAACTGCAAAACTCGTTTACGAATCCCAATATTCTTATATTGTGAGTTGTGTACATCTTATGAAAAGTCATATCACTATTTTATCACACTAGTAATAATTCATAGCATTTAAAATTAAAATGGCTGCTTTTCGAAAAACCCTAGTCTACATGCATAAATTGGGATAGATGTACCAACAAAATAAAACCAATACAACACTGTTAAATACATATTCGTTTTACTGACGTATCAGCGCATTCATGATTATTACAAATACTTGCATAATTACAAAATACGGTCTTTACAGTAAACCTGTGTGGCAAAAGATGCTATAAACATGTTTCGTATATACATTGCATGTGTCATAAATCACATTCGTTTCTAACATGTCACGTGACTATACACATACCGGTGAGCCAATGAAATGACAGTAATGCCAACAGGTTTACGATTATTCCTCACCACCGGCTTACACAAGCAATTTTGCCCACCGAGTCTTGTTGGTGTGAGTTTGGATTAGTGTCAAATTAGCCAATAATTGTAGAAATGCACATAGTTAAAACATCATATTAGCATGCTTAGCATGGGGGTACTTCAAATTATCAAAAATTGATGCTGAACACGCTGAGTGTTCAGACATTGTGTTACATATGTAATTTTTATATTATTTTTATATATATATATTTGTTTCAAATTTTGGTGCAGTGTTTTGTCTTTGCAAAAAACAAGGCAAAATTAGTTGAGATAAAAACTGCATGCGTGATATGTTGATTTAGTATGTCTTGGAACAATTGCATATGTAATACATATAATAGTGTTATATAAACATGTTAAGTTGGCAAATATTATGTAAAGTAAATTATCTTGACTGTGACGGAGGCAAACTGCAATATTCTGAAACAGTTACTGTCGTATGTGGTTGTGCGATCTGTAGTCATGTGATCAACTGGGTGGCAATTGCTTGTGAAAACCGGCCTTAGCTGATGAAATGGAAGTGTCGATAGTGAACAAAACACTGAGAACTGTAACAAGTGCACAAGCCTTCCGCAACTGGAAATGGTCTCAATCGTTATAGTGTATCTTTGGGAGTTAACAACTGAATACACATCGACTACATAAACGGACACGTGACGCGGTCGGTCGCTCATGCGCGACCACATCAGAAACTAAACCGTCGTTTAACAAAATAAGACTAGCGTACGTGGATAACCATCTTAAAATCTAAACGTTGGATTCGACGCTCAACAGTGCGTTTGACGCGTAATTAAACAAAATAAAAATTCTAGTCCGAAACAGTTCGACAATCGGGGCACATTGCGGACTGACCTATCCAGCTACTCAACGTTGTAAAATCGTCTCAACGTAACTCTGGTACCAGCACAGATGATGTCATCAGAAACCAAAGTCCAAAACAATGTCATTTTCTTACCACACAACCACCACCTCAAGTGGTATGGGACTTACGATCTGAAATTGCTAATATCGTCAATTTCCATTAACATGATTCACTCACTAGGTGGAAGCACTGTGGTGTTTACCCACGATACCCGGTGACAAACAACCCCATCTATGTAAAGTTTCACATATTTGGGGAAGTTGCGAATTTACACAATGGAATCGTGATGGATAAATAATGTCACTGATTATAAGTGACATTGCGCATACATTTCAGTTACGCACAATGTGACGACAAGGCATACCAAGTGAATATCCATTGTAGAAAAATACACAAACTTTGCCGGAAGTGACGTCTCCACTCGATACAACCATTGTGGTATCCACATTTTGCTTACACCTGGAAATTAAATCGCTGCTGTCCCTGACAGAGACAGAGTGGGAAGACTAACAGTTTCAGTCCTGCTGCAGATGATCGATTTAAAATCCATCCTGATTACTCCGTGCAACAAAACAACATCAGCCTCTTACGGTCATGCTAGATGCACCGTTCTAGCACAATGGAAAAACTGTGGTGTGCTGTTAATCCAATTCTATCACGTGAACTTGCAACAGAATTAATCGGCGAAACGACTGATCTTCCGAGCAATAGCCTTAACCGTGACCAATTCTCTTTCTAGACAAAGCCATCTGCCACGAACTGTATCACAACTTGTCACTTCGGTATGCCACTGTCACATGACACACGTCACATATCAGATGACAGTCCATGTGAGTTCTTGCTGGAGCTCCACGTCTGTTCTTTGCATAGACATCATGAGCCTTACGCTGTCAATAACACCTCATCTTTGGTAGGGCCAATGTGGCGATGCACTAACGTTATCGCTTATGGATCGTACATGTCGAACTGTTACCAACAGTGGTAATTTGTGAAACGACACAAATCCATCGTCATTTCGAACTGTTGACCAGTCTCCTGGCGTACCCCAACTTGACCTTGACCACGTCAACACACTGGCACTGGCATTGCCATACAGGGAGTCCAGTTGAAACACCCACCACGGTACCCCTCCACGCACGCGTAGCCTGGCGTGACTTACACCGACTTAAAACCAAGTCACATGACCAAGTCGTCACACCTTTGTGTTCGGTAAGCTGCTGCTGCTGCTGTGTTTGTTCGCGGACGTCTTCGCAGCTGTAGGTGTCGCCACTGTCGTTGTCGCTGGCAGGCTGTGGCAGTTACATTTCATGTCTTCGTCGGCGTCGTCTGTCTCCGATTCCGACTCGCTGACGATCACCGGCACGTTCATGTTGACACTCGTGAAAAATGCCATTTTCCTCCTGTAATGGAAACAACAATCGTTTACAATGTTAACCCTTTACACTCCATGTCTGTAATCTCCCACATGCATGCCTTTTGTGCAGATGTTTTCACCAATCACAAGTGAACACCCGTGTGGCCAGTAATTGAAGATGGTTGTGCTTATGCTGGATTATAAACCAGGTTGATGTGCTAAGTTTGCAAGTATTTGTCAACTCAAAGGTGTGAATATAATTGCTTAAAATTGCTTAATTATTAATACTGATCCTTCAACACTGGATTTATCATAGAAGGTCAGGTAGTTACAGATTCCAACCACGGGACATTTAAGGGTCCGAAGATGAAACAAGCAGTCTCACAGTCATGGACTTCCTTAAAACTCAAAGGCATTCTTTTAGACATGTCTGACGGTAAAGACCCTAGTTCTGTATTTTTCACCGAAATAAATAATCTAAACGAATGAAAAATAGACATACAAACAAGATTTGTAATGAACAATTTCATTACCATATCATTCATTTCCAAAGTGCTCAACCAATCAGCAACACAAAACCTACACAACACACAACGTGACGTGGACCTGCAGTGCCACCTACCGGAATGACAACACTTCCGGCTGGTCGTCTTCACCCCTCGGTAGCTGTTTGACCTCTCGCATGACCTTGCGGAGATATTTTTCAGCCTTCTCGTCGACTCGAGAGAGCTGGGTGCGTTTCTCGTGTCGAGCGAGCTGTCAACACAGGTGGAACATTGTCATTTATTTGCATTTGTAAATATTATTTGGTAATATTATCAATACATAATTATACACTTATTTATTGGCATTATTGTTACGTAATTTTTTTAACATATACTAAACTATTTGTTAAGAATAATAATTATACATATACTGTCATTTATCAGTATCATTGTAGACCGATTATTATGTATTTTTATAACTAATACGTGATATATTTATTTAAAAGTGCTACGCTATTTAATACCGTACTAATTTTATTTATTTATATACCTATACATATCTTTTTTATATTTATTTTAAAACACTAGTATTCATCTTATTGTATACATATATCTTTTTATGTCTTTTAAATTGTAATATGTTGTGAAGTGCCACAAACGATTATGGATGTGGTGCTATACCAAATAAATAAATATATTATTATTCTTATAAGAGGGTGGTTTTAGACGAGTAGGGTCACTACTGCTGTGGAGTGACACGTTCGTCTGTAGACAAATATTAGATTGTCTAGTAAAAAAAAAACATTAACTGTTTAGTATTTGTTTACTCCCCAACAGACCTGTTCAATTGAACACCATCCTGACTTCTCTGGGAAGCATTCAGCCATGCGGCATTTAATGCACAACAATTATTCAAGTTTCATACACACCATCTACAGACTCATTTGTACAGCCAAGTGAACTGGAGCAACGTAGACTGGATGAAATTTCTCAACATTCAACATAGCAGCACAAAAATAAAATCTTAAATCTGCATAATGGAGTATGTTAACCATAGAATTTTAGAAATCGTTCAGAGGCGCGGTTTTGTAGAACGTTATTCTAATTTAATTAGTATGTAATTTAAGTAGTATGGCTGAATTATGATTTTACTTACCAGTTTGTCGGCTTCTGTGAGGAAATGTTGCAGTTTCTCGTTCTCTGTGAACCATTCGGGTGGCTCCCCATCACCTACAGCAGGGAGGGTTTATTGCAATCTCTGCGGGAAACTACTCTCTATGTATGTGTGTTGGGAGAGGTCATGTTAGCATTCTCTTCTTGTAGTGTCTGTCTCACAGGAACCAACTTTCCTGGATTAACCATTGACCCTTCGGAAAACTGTTGACATAACTTCGTTGGCTTCTGTTGTACTAATTGTTGTTGCACTTTGTATAACACAATGGGATTTATTTAGGGATGATTATTTTTTTCTGCAGATATATTTAATGGGGAGGTTTTTTGTAGAGTTCACCAAGACTTTATAGTCAAACTGCTGTAAGGGTAACGATGGCGCCATTTGGCTTATTGTTTCACTGGTGGGTGTAAGCGACACATCAACTCACACACCTTTAGCCTTCATAAAATCACACACCTTTAGCCTTCATCAACTCACACACCTTTAGCCTTCATCAACTCACACACCTTTAGCCTTCATAAAATCACACACACACCTTTAGCCTTCACCAACTCACACACCTTTAGCCTTCATCAACTCACACACCTTTAGCCTTCATCAAATCACACACCTTTAGCCTTCATCAAATCACACACCTTTAGCCTTCATCAAATCACACACCTTTAGCCTTCATCAACTCACACGCCTTTAGCCTTCATCAACTCACACGCCTTTAGCCTTCACCAACTCACACACCTTTAGCCTTCACCAACTCACACACCTTTAGCCTTCATCAACTCACACGCCTTTAGCCTTCACCAACTCACACGCCTTTAGCCTTCACCAACTCACACACCTTTAGCCTTCACCAACTCACACACCTTTAGCCTTCACCAACTCACACACCTTTAGCATTCACCAACTCACACACCTTTAGCCTTCATCTCTTCAAAGCGACGCTTCAAGTCTTTCAGACGTGCGATCTCGTCGTTCAGTTGCGACAGCCGCGTCTGCGAGGCTTGGAAGTCAAGTTCAAGGTCGATGGACGTGCGACTGACGGAGGAACAGTCGGCGGGCGTGAGGGAACGACTCGTGGACAGCTGTCGACAGAAACATGACCAAATAATAATTTTTAAGGTCACAGGTTTAATAAGGTGACAAAAGTAAGAAAATGCTTTAAGCCCCTCATTTGAATAACTGGTGTAACCTTCGTGATTTTTTAACCTAAAATGTCTATTTGACTTGCCAGGTGGCACCACTGTACCAATTTATTTCACCACAATTTGCGGTGATGATAACTCCCACATAATATGTGATGAACCAACTCCTCACATCAGGTGTAACTGATCAATCCCCAAGGTAATGTGCAGTGTACCTACCCTCTTGTAATACCCCCTCGTAATGTGTAACTCACCTACCCTGCCCATGTAATGTGTATTGTACCAAACCCCATATAAGGTGTAACATACCCCCATGTAATGTGTAACATACCTACCCCCCATGTAATGTGTAACATACCTACCCTCAACATAATGTATATTGTACCTATCCCACTCGTAATGTGTAACGTACGAACCCTCCACATAATGTGTAACATACCAACTCCCCACATAATGTGTAACATACCAACTCCCCACATAATGTGTAACATACCAACTCCCCACATAATGTGTAACATACCAACTCCCGACATAATGTGTAACATGCCTACCCCTAACATGTAACACTTTCTGGAACTCTGCCTATTCATATTCCTAACTCATTTTACATACAACTAAAAATCGACTCATCCAAATAACTTGATAACATTTTATTTTAGGCCCCTCTACAATTTGTTAATTTTATGAAAACTCTTTAACACATCCTGTATCCACTAAAACATATCAACTCATTTTTTAATAACCATGTTATCCAGACTCTCGATATGTAACTGAGTGCCATGTAGACCTACCTTCTTGAAGCGCAGACTGCGGCGTTCAATGGCGCTGCGTTGGAATGGACCGCGCCTGTACTTCACCGCACTGTCGCTGTCACTGCGATTTAACTGCAACGTACAGATAGTCACAGATGTTATCACAGCTCTTGTGTAATGCTAACATTTGGTTTACATCATCTCGTACTTATGACAATCAATCATCTTCGGTCGTTCCGTGTCACTTGAAACATCACCACATTTTAGATACAATTAACACAAGTCAATTTCAAAACAGCTACACAAATTTAAGACCTAAACAATGTCATACAAAAATCACAACATTTCCTTAACGTTTCTCGTCTACAGTAGTCCCTCCCTTCACCGGCCCCTCTCATGAGTGGACACCTGCTATGTCAGGACACTATCTCAATGTACGAACTGTTCTACCATGTTAATGTCCCTCTGATGGGGGGACACCTGGTGGACGCGGACAGCGGACAAGATATTTTGGTTTTCATTCCTGCTAAGCTGCCGCGACTCAAAAATGCTGTCCCTCCGATGAGGGGACACCTGCAATGTAGGGACACTTTTGCTTGGATACAGGAGTGTCCGCTGAAGAGGGGGACTATTGTACACACAAACTGGGTGAATGAAAACACCCCCATTTGACCCACACCCCACAACTATCCCCACCTTGCAGATGTAGTCACAGCCGTGCCGTGTGAGAGGGGAGAAGGTTTGTGACCGTCGGATGGAACTGGCCCGGGCAGACTTGTGGCCGTGTCTCTTCAGGTTCTCGCGCCCCCCGTGGCCGTGACTACAGTGACACTCCGTGTTTGTCTCCGCGTCACAGGTCGCGACCTCCGACTCATCCTCATCCTCATCCTCGTTACTGCCCTCGTCGACCCTCAGAAGGTCGTGAGGTTCGCGGATCACCAACTCATTCGCCTACAACCCATGACCTCAACTTTATTTTGGTGTTTATTTAACAAAGCTATTTTCTCGTCTTTTAGAGACACATTGTAAGAAAAAGTTTACATTTATTTACTTTTAACATGTTAAAGCATTTGAGAAGTATTTTACCTAAATATATGACATATAAGTAACGATTATTACAAATAAATAACAACATGATTCACAAGGTCATATTGCTACTTCACTGTTTTTAATTGTTTAGTAAACTTTCAAGTTACAAAAACTTAACTGGCCTAAATAAATGCAGCGCATATTTTTAGACCCCAAAAATAGCTATTTTGTGCACACGTTTTCAGAAAACATAGAATTAAAAAAAAAATCAGTCTCTGAATATCGTAGTTACAGAAGGCTTACTAACTTCTCAAACAAAATAAATTTGAATAGTTACAGACAAGAAAATCGTACTGAGGAGATATCGGTAAAACAGTATGAGCTTCAAACGTCCGTCTACTGAAGACACTTTTTTTTGTATTGCATATTAGTGTAATTCAACTGAACATTATTATTTTTACTAGAATATTTGGTAATATTATCAATACATAATTATACACTTATTTATTGGCATTATTGTTATGCAATTATTATTTTTTACAGTTTTAACATATACTAAACTATTTATTACTAATAATAATTATACCTATGCCATCATTTATCAGTATCACTGTAATGTAATTATACACTAGACCGATTATTATGTATTTTTATGATTAATACGTAATTTATTTATTTATTTAAAATTGCTACTCTATTTAATACCATACTAATATTTTACATTTATTTTAAAACACTAGTATTTGTCTCATTGTATACATATAACTTTTTATGTCTTTCAAATTGTAATATGTTGTGAAGCGCCACGAACGATTATCGATGTGGTGCTATACCAAATAAATAAATAATTATTATTTATTATGACACCACTAGCGCCACCTACCTCAATACAGACACCACTAGCGCCACCTACCTCAATACAGACACCACTAGCGCCACCTACCTCGATACACGTGTCTCTCTCCTCCTCGTCCTCTCCGGACTCTCCTCCCAACTGGCCCTCGTGTCTGTCCATGTCATCCGGACCTACAAACACAAAACACACGTCACCTACAATTGACGGTTCAGCTGTGTGACAGATGACGAGACGTCACCATGGAAACAACAACAAATATACCCTGCACATGAAACTTGAATTACTACAATTACAATAATTAGTTACTGAAGTTGAATAATAATAATAACACAATTTATTTGTATAGCGCCTGAATCAATAGCATTGCTCTTAGCAATAAATTTACAAATAGTAGCTAAAATTGGATGATAAATTATTAAAATAAATATATACGTATGTATATATATGTATATATGTATATATTTTATATATGTATATATATATATATATATATATATATATATATATATAAACATTATAAATATAAGCCTATACACGAAAAGTAAAATAAAATTATCATCACCAGGTTAAGTAACAACATTCTCATATCCTGAATGCCAGTGACAATGGTAAGTGACAACACTCCGTACCCTGGCTGCGAGTCAGTGTCGATGTCCGTGACGAGATGATGGTCGACTCGTCACTACTCTCTTCCTTCTGACCCGACGTGACACCAGAGTGACACGACAGTGTCGCCATCGACTCTCTGCATGCATGACACAAGTACTTGTCAACATCACAGACAGTTCAGGAGAGTCAATAGATACTTATGAGTAACTTTTAATAGATGCCCACGAGTAACATTCACTAGATGCCCGTGAGTAACCTTCAAGAACAAGAACAAGATGTTTATTGTTTGACCCCAATAAGTGCATGAATTAATAACCATAAGGTGAACATAAACAAAACGTCACCATTGTAATTTAATACAGAACTGTGAAATGGGGTCAGTGGTTCCTGTTAAGACTGAAAAGTCGCTATCACAGGAGCCACTCAAAGTAATTCTATTTAACAGATTCAACAGATGCCCATGAAGGAATACATGATTCTGTACAACTGTAGACAATGTGTTGCAAAAGCAGACAATATTATTAAACAGCAGACAATCTTATGCAATCATATCTTAAACATGTGCGTCTTTATGCATAGTGTGAAGTTATTATATCTTCACAACATAAATGATTACAGTTAACCAGGTTAAGAATTTACCCTAAACATTAGGGCCACCGCTAAATGTGAGCCCCACTAACACTGTCACATGGTACGACACTTCACCTGGACTCTCGGCCGCTGCTGTTGGGTTCGTCACGACTCAAGCTGCCGTCCGACAGACTCTGCTTCTCACTCTTCCGACTCACTTGACGCAGCTGACGCGATGACGCCTGCAGCAGCTGCTCCACCTGGTCCGCCGCCTGCACAGGTCAGCAAATGTCTCATTTGACGTCAGGTCAGTAAATGTCTCATTTGACGTCAGGTCAGCAAATGTCTCATTTGACGTCAGGTCAGCAAATGTCTCATTTGACGTCAGGTCAGTAAATGTCTCATTTGACATCAGATCAACAAATGTCTCATTTGATGTCAGGTCAGCAAATGTCTCATTTGACGTCAGGTCAGCAAATGTCTCATTTGACATCAGATCAACAAATGTCTCATTTGACGTCAGGTCAGCAAATGTCTCATTTGACATCAGATCAACAAATGTCTCATTTGATGTCAGGTCAGCAAATGTCTCATTTGACGTCAGGTCAGCAAATGTCTCATTTGACATCAGATCAACAAATGTCTCATTTGATGTCAGGTCAGCAAATGTCTCATTTGACGTCAGGACAGCAAACGTCTCATTTGACGTCAGGTCAGCAAATGTCTCATTTGACGTCAGGTCAGCAAATGTCTCATTTGACGTCAGGTCAGCAAATGTCTAATTTGACGTCAGGCCAGCAAATGTCTCATTTGACGTCAGGTCAGCAAATGTCTCATTTGATGTCAGTTCAGCAAATGTCTCCTTTGATGTCAGGTCAGCAAATGTCTCATTTGATATCAGGTCAGCAAATGTCTCATTTCATGTCAGGTCAGCAAATGTCTCATTTTATATCAGGTCAGCTAATGTCTCATTTTATATCAGGTCAGCAAATGTCTCATTTGACTTCAGGTCACAAAACATCTCATTTGACATTAGAAATAAATATACATCACGCAAACATTGTATATTGGCAGCACACTGTCTTATTCGCTATTAAATACAAACGTTGTATTATGACAACAAACTGCCATATGTGACAAAACTACGGCATTCTACGGTGATAACAAATCAGCTGATTTACAATGACATAACTATTTTGGTGATAACAAACTACCTCTTTTAAAAGTAAACAATAACAGTTATAAACAATATAAGACAGGGCAAACTGGTTCAAATAAAGATTACACACTGAAACAGCACAATGAAAGCAACCTAATTACGCACTGTACACCCAACACACACACTGGCCGATCAGAGTGTGTTAACAAAATATAATACTTAGCACTATAAAACTTACTGACTTGGCTTCTACCTTGTTTATGATGACTGCTGTATTTACTTGACAGCCAAACGGGAGTACAACTGTACCACATACACCGATCAACTTACCGTTGTTGATGACGCCGACGTGCTGCTAGTTCCAGCATTGCCACAAGAGGCACTGCTTTCGGACTGCATGAACTTGAAGCTGAGCACGTTGTACCATTCTATGGAGATGCGACGAGGATCGAAGGAGGCCAGACTGACCTGAGCACAACCCTGGGAACAAGAGACTCTCTACTGGACATGTGCTTCACAGTGGACAGACAACACGAACACACTGGACAACATCATTTGACCATGATCACCAGCTGGGTCATCAAAAACATATATGACTTTTTCCGCCAGTATTTGTTATATTTCATGTTCATATTAACGTATTTCGACAATTAAACACCAAATAAAGATGTGGTGCATTGAACTATGAACTGCCTCATAGTGTTTATTTCAGGATATTATAATTAACAGGTTGAGTTTCACTTCTTCCTTTTTTCATATAATGTATTTCAATTTCACAGTGAATTTGACAGTTTGTAATTAGCTAATCTTACTTCTACATAAAATAAGAAAATGAGGCAACACACGTGACACCAGTACGTGAACAAGGTCCGTAGCTGACGGATCGAAACGTTGTACTCATCCTCGACTTTAAGCTCCAAAGTAAGTCAATTATACTACAATAAACCATTCTTGGAGCCATGAACAATATATTCACTATTGAACAATATATTCACTAAGAAAATGAGGATATTTGTTTTTAAAATACCTTTCTAGTACAAGAACTGGGCTGCATTACATTAGATGAAAATTAAATAAATGACTTTAATCACATGTACTCTATTCGATCACTCGCTATAAACGAACATCCTGGTGGTGCCACCTACCAGGCATTCTTCCACGTCGGCCTCGTTGACACTCCATATGTGAACCTGGAGTGTCTTCGACTCGAGTTTGCATTCCGCTATCGACACACAGAATGTCTGGTTGAACTTTGGATGGCGGAGGTCACGTGACCGTTGCGTGCAGAACGACATGTAACTTCGACTGGGCAGGAGGGCGGCTTTGATGCAGCTACAGAAACAATGCATCAAAATCACGACACCATCTCATGCTGTCTGTGAGGCTTAACTTTATATAAGAGAATTTTAGACTTGGTGCATAAATATTCCATCTGTCTACACAATTTCAACGTACAGTTTTACATCTTAGTGTTAGAACAAAAGCTATGTATTAAATTCACAATTCAAAAAGGAGCTGGACTACAATGAATGGTAATATTCCCTTAAACAAGATAAGTCCTTAATCTCTTACTCAGTCATACTTCTGTTATTGTCCGTTACAAGTGTAAAAACATAACGCATCTGTTGACGTGCAGCAACGCATTTAGTCACGAACCACGGTTTCTTTTTATGAAATGAATTTTCCATCCTGGGTCACAAAAACCTTCCAACCGCACCCACGTTCAGACATAGCAAAACATCCAACTGTTCCTCTTGACACATTAAGGAAATTTACAACTTCTATTCAGGTGGAACTATTTTTCCTGAAGTTGACGTCTTCTCAACAGCCAGGCATGTATTCATACTGCTCACTTTAACATTATTCTGCATGTCTTACACTACCATTCTCCTGAGAGACAAGAGCACCGAGGAGAGCCCCGATACTTACACTTGACTGTGCTCTGTAAATGCCAGGGCTGCGAGGTTACGCGCCTGCTCAATACCTATGTGTAGCTCACTGTTTAGCCCCTCATATCTGCAACAGGTAAACCAGGTAAACATACGTCCATGTGCTGACAGAATGATAAGAACAACAATGATGTCGTCTACAGGACAGTGAAATACAAAATAAATTCATACTTCAGAAATATCCCTGAATGAATTTTATTTAACATCACAGGAAGGGCTAATTTCCATCTTGTGATTTTTCTATGAATAGGTGTTTGTCTGGCAAATTACATACATCACATGTTAGCATCAGCAGCCACTGATATGTTACAGTGACACTGTCACATCATGGTGACACTGCTCCTAGAGTGACACTGTCACATCATGGTGACACTGCTCATAGAGTGACACTGTCACATCATGGTGACACTGCTCCTAGAGTGACACTGTCACATCATGGTGACACTGCTCCTAGAGTAGACATGCACACACTGACTGTGTAATTATAACTGATCGGTTCAGCCAAATCAATTACACTCAAACCAACAACCACATTATGGAAATTAAACCATTTTCAAATAGTAATTTTGCTCACTTGAGTTTGATTTGTACTTGCGCACATTCCAAGGCCATCTCGAGACTCTCGTCTAAAGCACTACATCTGAAACGCACGCAACTGTACAAGTCTTGTGACAGGAAGTCAACACTCCAACATGACCCCCATACAACATGACCCCACATGACCCCCCATACAACATGACCCCACATACAACATGACCCCACATACAACATGATCCCCACACAACATGACCCCCCATACAACATGACCCCCCATACAACATGACCCCCATACAACATGACCCCACATACAACATGACCCCCCATACAACATGACCCCACATACAACATGACCCCACATACAACATGACCCCCCCATACAACATGACCCCACATACAACATGACCCCCCACATCTGAAGGTGGACACAGCATCGTTCCCTCTTACACGCTTCAACCTCAGGCAAATGTATTGAAATATATATAATACAAACTTATTACCATTTAGTCTAAAATTTAAGGCCATTCAGTCCACATGCATAAAAGTGAAGTTAAACGAGTAATGGTTTTACATTAAAGATAATTGTTTTTCAAAAATCAGTCAACAACCAAAACAGTACAGATTACTTTACGTATTAAATGCTGAAGAAAGCCAGTGAAAACATTGATGTTTTCAAGGTCGGCTATTGCTAAATACACATCACTAGTCAAGATGGACATATCCTTCACAATTTCAATCACTTATATAAGCAAATTAATTACTGATATTAATAAACAAATTTCCAAACACTTAAGAATCATAAATTTACACCACAAAAACCATTAAACGTTAGTAACAAACACAAATAAAGCAGAAATGTTGTTATGCAGCCATAATATCTGCACATTATTCTCAGTATGTGTCGACTACAAGACAGTAACAAACCTGGATGTTTCAACAACACATACCTTTTGATGGCGGCCTCGTAGACTCCGCTATCTCCCGCCACAGACTCATCACTCACTGCCGCAGACACACTGCGCGTATTCCCACCCGACAGATTATTACACACACCGGAACTACTTTCGCTGATCGGACTCAACGGCGGATTGGCCGCCAAGTCTGACGAGCTGATCAGCTCGCTGGCGTAGGGACTCCGTCGCATCATGCTGCTTCCCAGCATGCAACTGGCACTGTTCTCCGGCGACTGATCAGCGATCGCGCCGTGGGGCAATAAATATTTACTGGGACTAACATACACTGGCAGACACCCTCCGTTCGCGCTTCGAACCACGGCCGGTACGTTCAATTCGGGGTGTAAACTTCCGACGGCAGACGTATCAGCACAACCGTTATGTCGTTGTCGTTCGAGATGCTGTTCGTAGGACGGCGGCGGACCCGCCTCGTATAATGACAACGATGACAGCTGCGATGACAACGATGACACGGATGAACCGGGGGACATTCTGTACTCGCCAGGGGGCGCACCGTGCACATCCGTGGCAATGTTTTCGCTCGATCCGCCACCGACGATTTCGCGGATCGGCGATATGCACGTCGTGTGGCCCTGCAGTAGTTTCTCAACCCTGTGATGCAGTTCAGTCAAACTGACGTCCGGAGACGTCGACTTCTGCGAATAGATGTCCGAGTAATTCAGCGAACTCAACGAACCTTTGCTGCTTGCCGATAACGACCCTAGCGACCCACGACTTGACCCCGATGACATCGAAAGTGTACTCTGAGAGAGGCTGCAACAAAAAACGGTGGTTGTAAATGCACTGTTTGTAAAACAACAAACTGTATCGTTCTATAAAACTGATTGCTTGGTTTACCTGATAAATACAACAGAGGCGGATGTAGACACGGAAACATTCTAAGATTCAAGGAAAAATTCCACTACCCTTGAGTAGAAGTTCTGGTTTCTTTGTTTGCTACTGTACTGCCTGCTTATGACAAAAGAATTCTGGATGGGAGAGAGTTATGAGTAGTGATTTATACCCGGCAAATGCAAACAGGGTAAATTGTACTTAAGAAGTCAGAAACTGCAGTCTTGAAATTGTGCCATCTGATACACCCGGTAGAGTGTTTCAACTGTTTCTTGAAGTTAGAAGAAAACATAAAATTTATGTGAGATTGTAAGAGTGTTTTACTGTTACATTGTCACATTGTTTAAGGGTCATAAAACAGCAGTTTATTTTATCACCCAAAGTGAGGCAGAGAATGAATCGTACATACTCTGGTGCTATGTCAAGAGACATGGAGTGTCGAGAGATCTACAGACACTTCTTTATAACCAACTGGTCCTCGCGAGGACGTCCTTACCTCTTGAGGTGTGACTCGAGGTGAGTGGTCAGTTGTGTGGCCTCCTTCAGTCGCTTGACCACGTCCGACTTAGCCTCGTTCAGCTTCAGCCTGGACACACCGTACAGGTAAAGGTAAATTCTTAATAGTGATGACAGACAGCCATTACATAGTGCAACTGCTTCTAGGACAAATATGTTATTCGTAAACCGAGTGTCATCAGTGTAT
>OZ024860.1:47415887-47485887 GCA_964017155.1 Oasisia sp. SBJ-2009 | reverse complement strand
ATGGCGTCAGACAGAGTATCCGGGAAGCGACGGCCGGGACATTCTACAATGTCTATCGGAACAGTGTACAACACAAAGTCGCTATCGATCAGGTGATAGCAACCGCGCATGCGCACAGACGCGCCATAAAATCCCATCAGCGGCATCGTCTGCATAGTTCTGATAACCCGTTAAACTTCACCACTTCAACGATGCTTTGTCACGACAACATCGTCGTGACCGCGAGCGACAATCCTCGCATCACGAAGTTGGCTGAGCGATCCCCCAAGGTGTGCCGCGCCAACGAGCAGGAGGGAACGAAACTGCGTCAGTCTCTTCGCTGCATCGTCCGTTGCGAGCGAACAGCCGTGGCGCGGATCACGTCCGACCAAAAGCAACTCGCCGACCGCTTCCAGAAGAAGCTCGCGCGCTCTCAGCTTCTCGACTCTCGCCTGGGCAGCAGTAGTGGCTTCGCAGACCGGCGAGGGAGCCTTTCGACGGAGGGCATAGGCATCGAAGAAGTAGCCTACACTAACAGGGTCACTTCCGCCGGAAGAGCGTCCGTGTTGCGTCCAAGGACAGCGTCTCGTCGTCACAGCGACGCGCGCTCCGAGATGCTCAGTCCGAAGCAGGAAAGACCGCTGCGGTGCAAGACGGCAGGGGCACGCGTCGGTGCTTCCAAGCGGCACAGTGCCGTCACGCGTGGCCGCACAGAAGAGACTGGTTGCTTCAGCGAGTTTGGCGATCGTCAGCGAGGACACAGTGGCAGACTACGCACCGCATTTGAACGACTGGGCAGTGAATCCTTACGCTCGGATACAACCGTGACGTCAGTAATTGATGATGAAGAGACCCAGACCATGCCATCTGACGGAGTGAAGAAAACGCAAGAGTTTGCTGGGGAGGAAGATGCACGAAAATCGTACGTAAACTGTGAACAATCATTTGTCCAATCGAGAGAACCAACCCCCGTTACAAATGCCGGAAGTACTCCAGCGATAGCCGGTATTAACGTTGCATACAGAACAACGGCACACAATGTTGATGCTGCAAATATTAAAACGACAGCCGTTACTGATGCTGCAAACGTTGATGCTGCAAACATCACCACGACTACCGCTACTGATGCTTCAAACACTCAAACGACAACTGTTAGTGATGATTCAAACAACCCAACGGTAACTACGGTTGATGACTCAGACATGACAGCGCCATCTCCTGGTGCCGTACATCCAGTGTCACTGACAGTAACCGCCGACGAAATAGCAGGAGTTTACACGGAGGAGACACAGGACACGTCTCGTGTAGACCACGAAAATCCGACACAGACTGTCACTGGTGGAGTTCCACATCCACATCCGGAAGAGGACGTATTTAACGAGGAAGTTTGCCCAGTGAAGGAGACGGTGCATAACATTGAGGTAGCAGCCAGTGATACCGAATATACACAAGCCACAAATGCCGATAGTATCTATGTACGACCGATCTCGATACTGTCCAATGTGTCAGCACCACACCGACCGACCACGGCTATGCATTCCAAGGTGTCACACGTCGTCCTTTTCCTACCGCCCACAGATGCAACCACCTCGGGAACGTTCAGTTCGACCACCGGAAGTGAGCGTTCCGGACACGCATGCGCGGGACGAACATCGTTCCTGCGTACGGTCGTCGATTCATACGCCCCCAGACGTCCGGTCAAATCAGCGCAGTCGCGCAGCCGATCATGCAGCGCCGTCTCGTGGCAGCACCGGTTACTTCCTGATGGCGTCACTTCCGGTCAGCGGAACACGTCAGCCGGTGAGACGGCAACGCCAGCGTCATTGCGACTGCGACAGCTGCGGGTTCGTACGGCGTCCTATGAGACGAAAGTGAGCGACTTTTGTAAGCGAATTCTGCCTCTGAGATCGAGTAGAGGGACCAGCGCTGACTACTACTATCACCGACTCAAGGAAAACACTCCGGTTTTCAATCGACCGATCGTGAGATTGTTAAAATCGCCTGATACCGACTATATGAGGGAGATCCACATACAAGGCATACGAAATTTGACTTTTAGAGTTGTCAATCTTATATTGTAACCTACATGACTTTATTTCGTAGATATCGCTATGACTCTATGTTTAAAGTCATAGCTTATGTGGCAATGACAATGACAGTAAGTCTTTGAAATTGAACTTGAATAATTGTATATCGCACAATATACCTTTTTGTAATGTCTTTATTTAAATAATATTTATTAACAAACAGCTCTAATTGATATAATTCATAATCTGATAAGTGGGCATGCGTAAGTTTGAAATGACACAATTTTATGTGCAACTGTTAAGACGTATGCACCATTTATAACAATGCTGTTCAAGCACATGCTGTTTCTAAATGCAAACAGTATTTTCACTTGTTTATACTGTTGTTCATAACATGATATTACAAATAGAAGATGGTGGATACAAAATTACAAATCCGAATTTACGTTTATATTTGTGACATCATTCACAAATCCTGTTTAGATTGCGTCAGAATCAACTTCAGCATTTCTTCTGATGTTAATAAAATATCTTCGCCACAGTCAGACAAAATCTTCTCCAGGCGTTCACGTCCACTGTTATTTTTCTTTCAGTCGTCATTCCCTTTCTTGGACCAATATACCTCTAACTAGACAAAAGGCTGCAGTGTTTCACAACATAGCCAGTAACATTGAAACTTGTGTCAGTTCACCCGCATCGTTTAATCAATCAGGTAGCTGCATTCTCGTCCCCATGACAACATTGATATACGCAACGTATTTGGGCATCAAACGCTTACATAAACCTTTACGTCCGGCATAAGCCAAATGTTAATCGATGTCATAATTAACAGAATGTAAACACGTCGTGTTTACGGCAATTACGTTCAGCATAACGTTATTATAGATGCAGACGAACTGACATAAATGTAAAGATTTAACAAGATTTCCGTCCAAAGCTATACAATTCATACGGCGTGCGGAGAAGGCAACCTTTGGCTTATTGAGAGTCCGACTATTTTCCACTTACTTATAACCCACCCTCGACAGATCACTGTCAATTTTAGTTTAGAACATAGTCATACTGCTAGCATTAATACAATCATAACTTAACGTGTTCCAGTCATTCAGTGTCCTTTGAGAGAATGGATACTTTCCAGTATTCAACCAATACTGTTCCGTGACTAATGCTGCATTTTGCCCTCTGGTTATACTGCCATCTTTCAGTTTGAAAGTACAATATTTTCAAGTTCGGAACAGTATTTCGCTATGTTAGCACAATGGAATCGTGACTGATATCCAATGCTATTGGCGATGTTGTCATCATAGTTGATAACAAAGATACGACTATGGCGACGATGATGACGATGTTGGTCGCCAGTAGGTTTAAGCGAACGTCCAAGCGAACGTAATTCCAAGACGGGTCTACATGTCAGCTTCACTAAGCGTGACGAGGCGGGGGGCAAACCGTCCGCAAATAGCATAATTAAGATACTGTGTGGACCCCCTAATTTACACTTAGACCGCCCTATTTGACATACACGAGTTGCATCCTCTTGTATCTCATCGGAAACATACAGACAGCGGGGAGTGAGCGAATTTGCCCTCGCTCCGGAACTGCGCTACTGGTGGACACGAGCCCCCGTCGTCTCAGGTAAAGGACCGAAGCTGGCGTCGAATTTTCCAGTGTGATTGTTCTATACATGTCTCATCAAAGGTGGCCTGAACTTACCCTGGTAATAACGTCTGATGTGTGTAAACACACCACAGCCTGATTGGAGTGACTGCGTGTTTTAGAATGTACTTGACCTGGGAATGTGTGTGAGTTGACGCAACCTTTCATGTTAGAATATATATATATATATATATATATATATATATATATACATATATATATATATATATATATATATATGTATATATATATATATACATATATATATATATATATATATATATATATATATATATATATATATATATACATATATATATATATATATATATACATATATATATATATATATATATATATATATATATATACATATATATATATATATATATATATATATATATATATATATATATATGAACAAACGCGTGTACTTACGTACACACGCTCACTCGCCCACACTCGTACCCATTTATATGCACACAATACATCCACCCACCCCACCATACTCACACACACACACACACACACACACACACACACACACACACACACACACACACACACACACACACACACACACACACACACACACACACACACACACACACACACACACACACACACACACACACACACACACACACACACACACACACACACACACACACACACACACACACACACACACACACACACACACACACACACACACACACACACACACACACACACACATGCATTCGTTGCTCAAAACTTGCAACTGGAATCACTTCAAACACAGCAAGTTGATACAAAAGATTATAATCATACAGTTAATTGCTACCAATGCGTTGGCGTTGCGCCCACGCAACCAAGCATACACCAATGCAATCAACTACAGTTATCCACAGCAACGTGTCCAAAACATGAACCCTGGACATTTACCAAGTCCGGTTGTCCTGTGGTATTGCCCAGCACCAGGTCACAGGGTAAATAAGTGCCGTGGGGTTAACTAGTGTGAACGTGCCTCGATGTCGCTTTGTCCCGAGCCACCGGTGTACAGAATAACACGTATACAACATACATACGCCAGCAGCTCTGAGGTGAAATCAGAGGAAATAAATTAATACTTTGAGAAGAGACTCACAGTGGTTAGTTTGTATGGAAACAAAACATATCTGCCATGTCATCTTTCACCATTGAATATCCTTATGAGTCACCATAGCCACCAGCTACGGCCCGTTGACGACACCAGTGGCGGTGGCAACAACAGCAGCAGCAACAACAACAGCAGCATCAACAACAAAGATTATTATTTAAAATATGTCTAGGTGTTAATTAAATAATTGCTCCGTCAACAATGTAGTTAATCGTTTCCACAATTAAAACCGTACGTTTTAAATAATAAATTAAATAGGTCACTTGCCCAGCATTATTCCGTGTGTTCCCACACTGTACGGACAAATTAAAAACCGCAAACAAGTTTGGCTAGATTCAAAAATTAGTACTAGTTCGTTGAATTCATAGCTGCGATAACCCGGAACTGGTTTATAATAATATTTCAGGAAACAGTTCTGCCGCAGGCTTGTACGAAGGTGACGTGAGTACCAAACACTGTAAAGTCGACCTATTTTACTTGCCTCATTCCGGGTTGTTGTTTCCACGGGGCGATACTTATCGCAGTGACCAGGTGAGTTTACATAATTGATGAAGGTCAAAACATGGCCTAGATTATTACAAAATGAAGGACGATATAAACATCCAGAAAGTCGTTATTATGATTCCTACCTACGGTGTAGTTTTTGAAACTTATTCGTAGTACAGTTTCTTGCGACAGCAGCATTATTAGCTAGTGATATTAATCTAGATTGTTCTCTTATAGGCATCATAGTATGCTAATGATAACATAATATTGGGAATTACGCTATATACGATCATCGCATCACAAATACTACCATCCAGAAAATTGGCTCTCGGTGTCAATCAGGTCTTTGGCTTATCGATAGTTCAACCTTTCTGTTATCTATGTGTATCCCGCCTTTCTGATTTTTTTTTTTATATAATTACATTTTTATTGTTGTTTGTAATAAGCAGAACTCAGATTTTTGGCAGACATCCACGCCAAACGTGCTGCCACCTTGCGGCGCCTAAACTACAACAGCGTTGTATTTCTGTGCTGCCATCTGGCGAACCAGATGAACTTTCTTTCAGGAATACTTGTTTTTTTTTGCAATGACGAAGCAATTTGGAGCTAAACAAAGGGCTGGCGATGAAGTTTTTTTTCATTTATTGAGTTCCAATCATCTACAATTCTGGAACAAAAAGATTTTGTTCTCGCGGAGTTTGCTCTTTTCGTGAATAGTTTTTGACTGTGTCCTCGTAGCTCAGCGCTGTATCTAGTGGGCACATAATAAATATTATGACGTCTTAGGGTTGCTGCAGAGTGCATCTGGGCTCATATGCATGTACCCAGACTAGCTTAGGCGCCGCACAGGCACTACCCTCCGACTAAGTGTTCCATGGCCTAGCGAGTGATTCAGTTGGCATGCATGACCAGGTTGTAGGGCGATTTAGCCGCCGCATAGTAGGTCTACAGACCACGATCCACTAGAGTCAACCGAAGAACTATTATCGCTTCGAAACAGGGATTCCCCACGAATTGCAAATATGTCATGCATGATGCAAAAGGATTCCACTTGAATAGACCACGTTTGAAATTTTTATGAGTCTCAGGGCTGGAAAGGTTTTAACTGAGCCACATTGGAGTGCAATTGGATGGACACTGTTCGTAAGTCTCAAGGACGTGCAATAGGCTATTCTAAGCTATTCAGTGGCAAATTCAAACTACAAAACTCGTTTACGAATTCCAATAATCTAAACCTATAGATTGTTTACATCTTATGAAAAGTCATGTCACTATATTATCAAACTAGTAATAATTCACAGCAATTAAAATGGGTGCTTTTGGAAAACAGATCCTAATCCTAGTTTACATGCATAAATTGGGATAGATATGTACCAACAAAACCAAACCAATACAACACTGTTAAATACATATTCGTTTTACTGACGTATCAGCGCATTCATGATTATTACAAATAGTTGCATAATTACAAAATACGGTCTTTACAGTAAACCTGTGTGGCAAAAGATGCTATAAACATGTTTCGTATATACATTGCATGTGTCATAAATCACATTCGTTTCTAACATGTCACGTGACTATAAACATACCAGTGAGCCAATGAAATGACAGTAATGCCAACAGGTTTACGATTATTCCTCACCACCGGCTTACACAAGCAATTTTGCCCACCAGAGTCTTGTTGGTGCGAGTTTGGATTAGTGTTAAATTAGCCAATAATTGTAGAAATGCACGTAGTTAAAACATCATATTAGCATGCTTAGCATGGGGGTATTTCAAACTACCAAAAATTGATGCTAAACACGCCGAGCATTCAGACATTGCGTTGTATATGTTAATATTTTTGTTTAAAGTTTGGTGCAGTGTTTTGTCTGAAAAAACAAGGCAAAATTGGTTGAGATAAAAACTGTGTGCCTGATACGTTGGTTTAGTATCTGTCTCGGAGCAATTGCATATGTAATACATATAATAGTGTTATATAAACATGTTAAGTTGGCAAATATTATGTAAAGTAAATTATCTTGATTGTGACGGAGGCAAACTGCAATATTCTGAAACAGTTACTGTCGTATGTGGTTGTGCGATCTGTAGTCATGTGATCAACTGGGTGGCAATTGCTTGTGAAAACCGGCCTTGGTTGATGAAATGGAAGTATTGATAGTGAACAAAACACTGAGAACTGTAACAAGTGCACAAGCCTTCCGCAACTGGAAATGGTCTCAATCGTTATAGTGTATCTTTGGGAGTTAACAACTGAATACACATCGACTACATAAACGGACACGTGACGCGGTCGGTCGCTCATGCGCGACCACATCGGAAACTAAACCGTCGTTTAACAAAATAAGACTAGCGTACGTGGATAACCATCTTAAAATCTAAACGTTGGATTCGACGCTCAACCGTGCGTTTGACGCGTAATTAAACAAAATAAAAATTCTAGTCCGAAACAGTTCGACAATCGGGGCACATTGCGGACTGACCTATCCAGCTACTCAACGTTGTAAAATCGTCTCAACGTAACTCTGGTACCCGCACAGATGATGTCATCAGAACCCAAAGTCCAAAACAATGTCATTTTCTTACCACACAACCACCACCTCAAGTGGTATGGGACTTACGATCTGAAATTGCTAATATCGTCAATTTCCATTAACATGATTCACTCACTAGGTGGAAGCACTGTGGTGTTTACCCACGATACCCGGTGACAAACAACCCCATCTATGTAAAGTTTAACATATTTGGGGGAGTTGCGAATTTACACAATGGAATCGTGATGGATAAATAATGTCACTGATTATAAGTGACATTGCACATACATTTCAGTTACGCACAATGTGACGACAAGGCATACCAAGTGAATATCCATTGTAGAAAAATACACAAACTTTGCCGGAAGTGACGTCTCCACTCGATACATCCACTGTGTTGTTCACATTTTGCTTACACCTGGAAATTAAATCGCTGCTGTCCCTGACAGAGACAGAGTGGGAAGAATAACAGTTTCAGTCCTGCTGCAGATGATCGATTTTAAATCCATCCTGATTACTCCATGCAACAAAACAACGTCAGCGTCTTACGGTCATGCTAAATGCACCGTTCTAGCACAATGGAAAATTCCTGGTGTGCTTTTAATCCAATTCTACCACGTGAACAAGCAGCAGAAATAATCAACGAAACGACTGATCTTCCGAGCAATAGCCTTAACCGTGAACAGTTCTCTTTCTAGACAAAGCCATCTTTCATGAATTGAATCACAACTTGTCAATTCGTTATGCCACTGTCACATGACACACGTCACATATTCGGTGACAGCCTATGTGAGTTCTTGCTGGAGCTCCATGTCTGTTCTTTGCATAGACATCATGAGCCTTACGCTGTCAATAACACCTCATCTTTGGTAGGGCCAATGTGGCGATGCACTAACTTTATCGCTTATGGATCGTACATGTCGAACTGTTACCAACACTGGTAATTTGTGAAACGACACAAATCCATCGTCATTTCGAACTGTTGACCAATGTCCTGGCGTACCCCGACTTGACCTTGACCATGTGAACACACTGGCACTGACCGACCATGAGTCCAGTGCCCCTCCACGCACACGTAGCCTGGCATGACTTACATCGACTTAAAACCAAGTCACATGACCAAGTCGTCACACCTTCGTGTTCGGTAAGCTGCTGCTGCTGCTGTGTTTGTTCGCGGACGTCTTCGCAGCTGTAGGTGTCGCCACTGTCGTTGTCGCTGGCAGGCTGTGGCAGTTACATTTCATGTCTTCGTCGGCGTCGTCTGTCTCCGATTCTGACTCGCTGACGATCACCGGCACGTTCATGTTGACACTCGTGAAAAACGCCATTTTCCTCCTGTAATGGAAACAACAACTGTTTACAATGTTAACCCTTTACACGCCATGTCTGTAATCTCCCACATGCATGCCTTTTGTGCAGATGTTTTGACCAATCTCAAGTGAACACCAGTGTGGCCAATACCTGAAGATGGTTGTGCTTATGCTGGATTATAAGTTTTATATTTTGCAAGTATTTTTCAACTAAAAGGTGTGAATATAATCGCTTATTAATTAATTATTAATACTGATCCTTCAACACTGGATTTATCATTGAAGGTCAGGAAGTTACAGACTCCAACCACGGGACATTTAAGGGTCCGAAGATGGAACAAGCAGTTTCACAGTCATGGACTTCCTTGAAACTCAAAGGCATTCTTTTAGACATGTCTGACGAAAAATACCCTAATTCTGGATTTTTCACTGAAATAAATAATCTATACGAATGAAAAACAGACATACAAACAAGATTTGTAATGAACAATTTCACTACCTCATATCATTCATTTCCAAGGTGCTCAACCAATCAGCAACACAAAACCTACACAACACACAACGTGACGTGGACCTGCAGTGCCACCTACCGGAATGACAACACTTCGGGCTGGTCGTCTTCACCTCTCGGTAGCTGTTTGACCTCTCGCATGACCTTGCGGAGATATTTTTCAGCCTTCTCGTCGACTCGAGAGAGCTGGGTGCGTTTCTCGTGTCGAGCGAGCTGTCAACACAGGTGGAACATTGTCATTTATTTGCATTTGTAAATATAATTTGGTAATATCATCAATACATAAGTATACACTTATTTATTGGCATTATTGTTACGTAATTTTTTTTTTTAACATATACTATACTATTTATTAAGAATAATAATTATACATATACTGTCATTTATCAGTATCATTGTAGACCGATTATTATGTATTTTTATAACTAATACGTCATATATTTATTTAACAGTGCTACGCTATTTAATACTGTACTAATTTTATTTATTTATATACCTATACATATCTTTTTTTATTTTTATTTTAAAACACTAGTATTCATCTTATTGTATACTTATATCTTTTAAATTGTAATATGTTGTGAAGCGCCACAAACGATTATGGATGTGGTGCTATACCAAATAAATAAATATATTATTATTATTATTATAAGAGACGAGATTATTATAAGAGACGAGTAGGGTCACTACTGTGGAGTGAGTGACATGTTTGTCTGTAGACAATTAGATTGTCTAGTAAAAAAAACATTAACTGTTTAGTATTTGTTTACTCCCCAACAGACCTGTTCAATCGAACACCATCCTGACTTCTCTGGGAAGCATTCAGCCATGCTGCATTCAATGCACAACAATTATTCAAGTTTCATACACACCATCTACAGACTGATTTGTACAGTCAAGTTAACTGGAGCAACGTAGACTGGATGAAATGTCTCAACATTCAACATAGCAGCACAAAAATAAAATCTTAAATCTGCATAATGGAGTATGTTAACCATAGAATTTTAGAAATCATTCAGAGGCGTGGTTTTTTAGAACGTTATTCTAATGTATAATATAGTAACTTATGTAGTATGGCTGAATTATGATTTTACTTACCAGTTTGTCAGCTTCTGTGAGGAAATGTTGCAGTTTCTCGTTCTCTGTGAACCATTCCGGCGGCTCCCCGTCACCTACAGCAGGGAGGGTTTATTGCAATCTCTGCGGGAAACTACCATCTATGTATGTGTGTTGGGAGAGGTCATATTAACATTCTCTTCTTGTAGTGTCTGTCTCACATTCATCAACTTTCCTGGATTAACCGATGACCCCTCAGAAAAAAAGTAACTTATTTTTGTCCTAACTTGCCTCAAGTGTTCTTATCTACTTTCATTGGCTTCTGTTGTACTAATTGTTGATGTGCTTTATAAAACACGGTGGGATTTATTTAGGGATGATTACCTTTTTCAGCAAATATATTCAATGGGGAGGTATTTTGTAGAATGCACCAAGACGTTATATTCAAACTGCTTCATGTGGCTAATTGTTTCACTAGTGGGTGTAAGCAATACAGTAATTCACTCACCTTTAGCCTTCATCTCTTCAAAGCGACGCTTCAGGTCTTTCAGACGTGCGATCTCGTCGTTGAGTTGCGACAGCCGCGTCTGCGATGCTTGGAAGTCAAGTTCAAGGTCGATGGACGTGCGACTGACGGAGGAACAGTCAGCGGGCGTGAGGGAACGACTCGTGGACAGCTGACGACAGAAACATTACTAAATTACGCAAAAGTAACAAAATGCTTTAAGCCCCTCACTTTTTATAACCAAAAATGTCTATTTCACTTGCCAAGTGGCACCACTGTACCAATTTATTTCACCACAATTTGCAGTGATGATAACCCCCACATAATGTGTGATGAACCAAACCCTCACATATTTAACTGACCAACCCCCGATGTAATGTGCAGTGTACCTACCTTCTTGTAATGTACCATGTAATGTGTAACAGGCCAACCCTCCACATAATATGTAACATACCTACCCTCCACATAATGTGTATTGTACTTACCCCCTCGTAATGTGTAACGTACATACCCCCATGTAACATATAACACATTCAGCCTACTCATGTTCCTAACTCATTTTACATACAACTAAAGATCGACTCATCCAAATAACTTGATGAAATTTTACTTCAGGCCCCGCTACAATTTGTTAATTTTATGAAAACTCTTTAACACATCCTGCATCCACTAAAACATATCAACTCATTTTTTAATAACCATGTTATCCAGACTCTCAATATGTTCAGGGTTGCCACTCGTGGAAGCTTTCAAAATTCCCTGATTTTTCCCTGACTTTTCCCTGACTCAGTTTCATTTTCCTCAACCATGCTGGCTGAATAATCATGAAAATGTATGCACGATGTACATATAATTAGCAATTAACTTACAAAATGTAATCAGTGTTCAATGCCCACTCAGATTGCCTTTTAACAGCATATGTTTGTGGAATCAACATTGTTTCATGGGATCGTTACGCGTAATGAATTCGAGTTCGCGGCATCGCAGCGTTATGCGTATGACATGAGAAATTCAAATTTCCCTGACTTCCAATGGATTTTCCTGTATTTCCCTGACTTTTCTCAAAATCTAAAATTTCCCTGACCCAGCACAAAATTCCCTGACTTTGAATTTCCCTGACTTTTCCCTGACCAGTGGCAACCATGGTTTCTGAGTGCCATGTAGACCTACCTTCTTGAAGCGCAGACTGCGGCGTTCGATGGCGCTGCGTTGGAATGGACCGCGCCGGTACTTCACGGCACTGTCGCTGTCACTGCGATTTAACTGAAAAGTACAGATAGTCACAGATGTCATCACAGCTCTTGTGTAAGGCTAACATTTGGTAAATATGTATTAAGGCACCACAACTCTAGACAAACATCCACATTAAAATGCACTTAAATGCATAAAAAACATTTTAAACTTGCTTAGATATTAAATTACTGATAATTAATTTATTAATTATATATTATATAAACAGAATAAGTTTAATATACATATATATATATATAATATATATATATATATATATATATATATATATCATGGAATATTACTGTTATAGACAAGTTGCTGTTGTGGAGAGTGGAGCACTCACTCACAGGAAGTCATTTGGGACTTTCAAAAATTGACCACTATAAAATTGTTCAGGTTATCATTATTCACAACGTGCGTTTTTTGGTAAATATAAATTAACTAAAAAAGTGATGATAACATTAAATATATTCATGTAAAACACAACTTTATCGGAACCTCAACACATCTCATATTAATGACAATCAATCCTCTTCGGTCGTTCCGCATTACTTGAAACATTACCACATTTTAGATATAATTAATGCAAGTCAATTTCAACCTAGCTCTACAAATTTAAGACCTAAACTTGCCATACAAAAATCACAACATTTTCCTTAACGTTTCTCCTCTTTCCAAAGACACACACAAAGTGGGTGAACGAAAACACCCTATTTGAACCACAACCAGGGTCTGTACACATCTGGACATTTGAAATTCACGGCTATTCAAGACTTTTCAAGGCTATTTGAAAAAGAAATTCAAGACTGTTTTAACGACATATGTACTTTTAAGTGCAGTAAATTAAGTTAACATTAACATTCTTACTCAACTAAAGAAAAAAACAATAGCGCCGACCACAATGAAATGCCCACTGCCCAATATGCACATATTTTTGTTTTCTATTTCTGGGTGTTATTCATCACAATTCAGTCAAAATAAATATTTTATTGACCACAATTAAATTCAAGACTTTTCAAGACTATTTTGTAAAATTCAAGGATTTCAAGGCCTTGAATTGCGTCCAATCAAATTCAAGGCTTTTCAAGGCCACGTACGGACCCTGCACGACCCACCCTCCAGCTGGGCCTACCTTGCATATGTAATCACCCTATTTGAACCACAACCAGGGCTTTATGCAGGACCACATTATTGCCAGTCACACATGTTTTGGTGGACACATGGATGTTAACTGTTAAGCCAGTTTACAAACTTTCAAATGTGCCTGATGACCTGAAATGGGCTACAAACACACATATATGACACCATGTACACTCACTTTCAAGGCGTAACTAACAATGTCTATGGTTTTGGAAGACCTTTTTTCTCTCAATTTTTTTACCCGTCCACCCATATTTTGACCGTCCATATTCGTTTTTACCCGTCCTAATGACGGGTGGACGGATCTCTACACAAAGCTATGACCCCGACCCACCCCCCAGCTGCCCCCACCTTGCAGATGTAGTCACAGCCATGCCGTGTGAGAGGGGAGAAGGTTTGTGAGCGTCGGATGGAACTGGCCCGGGCCGACTTGTGGCCGTGTCTCTTCAGGTTCTCGCGCCCCCCGTGGCTGCAGTGACACTCCGTGTTCGTCTCCGCATCACAGGTCGCGACCTCCGACTCGTCCTCATCCTCGTCCTCGTTGCTGCCCTCGTCGACCCTCAGAAGGTCGTGAGGTTCGCGGATCACCAACTCATTCGCCTACAACCCATGTGACCTCAACTTTATTTTGGTGTTTATTTAACAAAGCTATTTTCTCGTCTTTTAGACACATTGTAAGAAAAAGTTTACATTTATTTACTTTTAACATGTTAAAGCATTTGAGAAGTATTTTACCTAAATATATGACATATAAGTAACGATTATTACAAATAAATAACAACATGATTCACAAGGTCATATTGCTACTTCACTGTTTTTAATTGTTTATTAAACTTTCAAGTTACAAAAACTTAACTGGCCTAAATAAATGCAGGGCATATTTTTAGACCCCAAAAATAGCTATTTTGTGCACACGTTTTTAGAAAACATTAAAAAAAATTCAGTCTCTGAATATCGTAGTTACAGAAGGCTTACTAACTTCTCAACAAAATAAATTTGAATAGATACAGACAAGAAAATCGTACTGAGGAGATATCGGTAAAACAGTATGAGCTTCAAACGTCCGTCTACTGAAGACACTTTTTTTGTATTGCATATTAGTGTAATTCAACTGAACATTATTATTTTTACTAGAATATTTGGTAATATTATCAATACATAATTATACACTTATTTATTGGCATTATTGTTATGCAATTATTATTTTTTACAGTTTTAACATATACTAAACTATTTATTACTAATAATAATTATACCTATGCCATCATTTATCAGTATCACTGTAATGTAATTATACACTAGTCCGATTATTATGTATTTTTATGATTAATACGTAATTTATGTATTTATTTAAAATTGCTACTCTATTTAATACCATACTAATATTTTACATTTATTTTAAAACACTAGTATTTGTCTTATTGTATACACATATCTTTTTATGTCTTTCAAATTGTAATATGTTGTGAAGTGCCCCACGAACGATTATCGATGTGGTGTACACCAAATAAATAAATTATTATTATTTATTATGACACCACTAGCGCCACCTACCTCAATACAGACACCACTAGCGCCACCTACCTCGATACATGTGTCTCTCTCCTCATCCTCCTCCCCGGACTCTCCTCCCAACTGGCCCTCGTGTCTGTCCATGTCATCCGGACCTACAAACACAAAACACACGTCACCTACAACTGACCGTTCAGCTGTGTCACAGATGACGTCACGTCACCATGGAAACAACAACAAATATACCCTGCACGTGAACCTTGAATTACTACAATTACAATAATTAGTTACTGAAGTTGAATAATAATAATAATACAATTTATTTGTATAGCGCCTGAATCAATAGTATTGCTCTTAGCAATAAATTTACAAATAGTAGCTAAAATTGGATGATAAATTATGAAAATAAATATATACATATGTATATATATGTATATATATGTATATATATATATATATATATATATATATATATATATATAGACATTATAAATATAAGCCTATGCATGAAAAGTAAAATTAAATTATCATCACCAGGTTAAAACAGACTCTACAGGGTAAATGACTGAAAATATACTTTGTTTTGGGCATTGTACAGTAAGGAAGGTGTGAAAACAAAATATGTAAATAAAGTTTTTGTACCATAACTATGGAGGGTGGAGTTGAATAGCTATGTTCCAGTACCCTGTATGTGAATGAGACTGAACTTAAGTAACAATATTCTCATATCCTGAATGCCAGTGACAATGGTAAGTGACAACACTCCGTACCCTGGCTGCGAGTCAGTGTCGATGTCCGTGACGAGATGATGGTTGACTCGTCACTACTCTCTTCCTTCTGACCCGACGTGACACCAGAGTGACACGACAGTGTCGCCATCGACTCTCTGCATGACACAAGTACTTGTCAACATCACAGACAGTTAAGGATATTCAACAGATATTCATAGGTAACTTTCAACAGATGCCCACGAGTAACATTCACTAGATGCCCATGAGTAACCTTCAAGAACAAGTTTATTTTTTGATCCCAATAAGTGCATGAATTAATAATCATAAGGTGAACATAAGCAAAACATCATCATAAGTAATTTAAAACAGAACTGTGAAATGGGGGTCAGTGGTTCCTGTTAAGACTGTCAACTCAATGTAATTCTATTTAACAAATTCAACAGATGCCCATGAAGGAATACATGATTCTGTACAACTGTAGACAATGTGTTGCAAAAGCAGACAATATTACTCAACAGCAGACAATCTTATGCAATCATATCTTAAACATGTGCATCTTTATGCATATTACAAAGTTATTATATCTTCACAACATAAATGATTACATGTTAACCAGGTTCAGAATTTACCCTAAAAATTAGGGCCACCGCTAAACTCAAGCCCTGCTAACACTTCCACAGTACGATACTTCACCTGGACTCTCGGCCGCTGCTGTTGGGTTCGTCACGACTCAAGCTGCCGTCCGACAGACTCTGCTTCTCACTCTTCCGACTCACTTGACGCAGCTGTCGCGATGACGCCTGCAGCAGCTGCTCCACCTGGTCCGCCGCCTGCACAGGTCAGCAAATGTCTCATTTATAGTCAGGTCAGCAAATGTCTCATTTGATGTCAGGTCAGCAAATGTCTCATTTGATGTCAGGTCAGCAAATGTCTCATTTGACGTCAGGTCAGCAAATGTCTCATTTGATGTCAGGTCAGCAAATGTCTCATTTCATGTCAGGTCAGCAAATGTCTCATTTGACGTCAGGTCAGCAAATGTCTCATTTGACGTCAGGTCAGCAAATGTCTCATTTGATATCAGGTCAGCAAATGTCTCATTTGATGTCAGGTCAGCAAATGTCTCATTTGACATCAGGTCAACAAATGTCTCATTTTATATCAGATCAGCAAATGTCTCATTTGATGTCAGGTCAGCAACTGTCTCATTTGATGTCAGGTCAGCAAATGTCTCGTTTGGTGTAAGGTCAGCAAATGTCTCGTTTGGTGTAAGGTAAGCAAATGTCTCGTTTGATGTAAGGTAAGCAAATGTCTCATTTGACATCAGGTCAGCAAATGTCACATTTGACATCAGCTAACAAAACATCTCATTTGACATCAGAAACAAATCTTCATCATGCAAACATTGTATATATATATATTGTATGGCAGCAAACTGTCTTATTCACTATCAGATACAAACATTGTATTATGACAATAAACTGTCATATATGACAATACTATGGCATTCTATGGTGATAACAAATCAGTTGTTTACAGCACTGACATAACTTTTATGATGATAACAAACTATCTCATTTACAAGTAAACAATAACAGTTATAAACAATATATTCGACAGGGCAAACTACCTCATTTACCCAAGACACATAAAAACATACCGAAGCAGCATAATGAAACCAACCTAATTACGCACTGTGGCCCAACACATGTAACAATGTGTTACCAAAATCTAATACTTAGCGCCACAAAACTTACTGCTTTGGCTTCTACCTTGTTTACGATGACTGCTTTATTTACTTGACAGCCAAACAGGAGCACAACTATACCACATACAACGCCCAACTTACCGTTGTTGATGACGCCGATGTGCTGCTAGTTCCAGCATTGCCACAAGAGGCACTACTTTCGGACTGCATGAACTTGAAGCTGAGCACGTTGTACCACTCTATGGAGATGCGACGAGGATCGAAGGAGGCCAGACTGACCTGAGCACAACCCTGGGAACAAGAGACCACTCTACTGGACAGGTGCTTCACAGTGGACAGACAACACGAACACACTGGACAACATCATTTGACCATGATCACCAGCTGGGTCATCAAAAACATATATGACTTTTTCCGCCAGTATTTGTTATTTTTCATGTTCATATTAACGTATTTCGACAATTAAACACCAAATACAGAAACCATGTGGTGCATTATAACTGCCTCATAGTGCTTATTTTAGGATATTATAATTAACAGGTTGAGTTTCACTTCTTCCTTTTTTCATATAGTGTATTTCAATTTCACCCTGTGAATTTGACAATTTGTATTTAGCTAACCTTACTTGTATAAAAATACGGAAAAAGGGATATTTGTTTTTAAAATACCTTTCTAGTGTAAGAACTGGGCTACATTACATTAGATGAAAATAAAATAAATGACTTTAATCACATACACTCTAGTCGATCACTCGCTATAAATAAACATCCTGGTGGTGCCACCTACCAGGCATTCTTCCACGTCGGCCTCGTTGACACTCCATATGTGAACCTGGAGTGTCTTTGACTCGAGTTTGCATTCTGCTATCGACACACAGAATGTCTGGTTGAACTTTGGATGGCGGAGGTCACGTGACCGTTGCGTGCAGAACGACATGTAACTTCGACTGGGAAGGAGGGCGGCTTTGATGCAGCTGCAGAAACAATGCATAAAAATCACGACACCATCACATGCTGTCTGTGAGGCTTAACTTTATATAAGAGAATTTTAGACTTGGCGCATAAATATTCCATTTGTCTACACAATTTCAACGTACAGTTTTACATGTTAGTGTTAGAACAAAAGCTATGTATTAAATTCACAATTCAAAAAGGAGCTGGACTACAATGAATGATAATATTCCCTTAAACAAGATAAGTTCTTAATCTCTTACTCGGTCATACTTCTGTTTTTGTCCGTTACAAGTGTAAAAACATAACGCATATGTTGACGTGCAGCAACGCATTTAGTCACGAACCACGGTTTCTTTTTATGAAATGAATTTTCCATCCTGGGTCACAAAAACCTTCCAACTCCACCCACGTTCAGACATAACAAAAAATCCAACTGTTCCTCTTGACACATTAAGGAAATTTACGTCTATTCAGGTGGAACTATTTTTCCGGAAGTAGACGTCTTCTCAACAGCCAGGCATGTATTCATACTGCTCACATTAAAAATATTCTGTAGGTCTTATACTACCATTCTCCTGAGAGACAAGACCAGTTTGAGGAGAGCCCCGATACTTACACTTGACTGTGCTCTGTAAATGCCAGGGCTGCGAGGTTACGCGCCTGCTCAATACCTATGTGTAGCTCACTGTTTAGCCCCTCATATCTGCAACAGGTAAACCAGGTAAACATACGTCCATGTGCTGACAGAATGATTAGAACAACAATGATGTCGTCTACAGGACAGTGACAGTGAAATACAAAATAAATTCATACTGCAGAAATATCCCTGAATGAATTTTATTTAACATCACAGGAAGGGCTAATTTCCATTTTGTGATTTTTCTATGAATAGGTGTTTGTCTGGCAAATTACATATATCACATGTTAGCATCAGCAGCTACTGATATGTTACAGTGACACTGTCACATCATGGTGACACTGCTCCTAGAGTGACACTGTCACATCATGGTGACACTGCTCCTAGAGTGACACTGTCACAACATGGTGACACTGCTCCTAGAGTGACACTGTCACATCACGGTGACACTGCTCCTAGAGTGACACTGTCACATCATGTGGTCACTGCTCCTAGAATGACACTGTCACATCATGGTGACACTGCTCCTAGAGTGACACTGTCACATCATGGTGTCACTGCTCCTAGAGTGACACTGTCACATCATGGTGACACTGCTCCTAGAGTGACACTGTCACATCATGGTGACACTGCTCCTAGAGTGACACTGTCACATCATGGTGACACTGCTCCTAGAGTGACACTGTCACATCATGGTGTCACTGCTCCTAGAGTGACACTGTCACATCATGGTGACACTGCTCCTAGAGTGACACTGTCACATCATGGTGACACTGCTCCTAGAGTGACACTGTCACATCATGGTGACACTGCTCCTAGAGTGACACTGTCACATCATGGTGACACTGCTCCTAGAGTGACACTGTCACATCACGGTGACACTGCTCCTAGAGTGACACTGTCACATCACGGTGACACTGCTCCTAGAGTGACACTGTCACATCACGGTGACACTGCTCCTAGAGTGACACTGTCACATCATGGTGACACTGCTCCTAGAATGACACTGTCACATCATGGTGACACTGCTCCTAGAGTGACACTGTCACATCATGGTGTCACTGCTCCTAGAGTGACACTGTCACATCATGGTGACACTGCTCCTAGAGTGACACTGTCACATCATGGTGACACTGCTCCTAGAGTGACACTGTCACATCATGGTGACACTGCTCCTAGAGTGACACTGTCACATCATGGTGTCACTGCTCCTAGAGTGACACTGTCACATCACGGTGACACTGCTCCTAGAGTGACACTGTCACATCATGGTGACACTGCTCCTAGAGTGACACTGTCACATCATGGTGACACTGCTCCTAGAGTGACACTGTCACATCATGGGGTCACTGCTCCTAGAATGACACTGTCACATCATGGTGACACTGCTCCTAGAGTGACACTGTCACATCATGGTGTCACTGCTCCTAGAGTGACACTGTCACATCATGGTGACACTGCTCCTAGAGTGACACTGTCACATCATGGTGACACTGCTCCTAGAGTGACACTGTCACATCATGGTGACACTGCTCCTAGAGTGACACTGTCACATCATGGTGACACTGCTCCTAGAGTGACACTGTCACATCACGGTGTCACTGCTCCTAGAGTGACACTGTCACATCACGGTGACACTGCTCCTAGAGTGACACTGTCACATCACGGTGACACTGCTCCTAGAGTGACACTGTCACATCACGGTGACACTGCTCCTAGAGTGACACTGTCACATCACGGTGACACTGCTCCTAGAGTGACACTGTCATATCACGGTGACACTGCTCCTAGAGTGACACTGTCACATCACGGTGACACTGCTCCTAGAGTGACACTGTCATATCACGGTGACACTGCTCCTAGAGTGACACTGTCACATCACGGTGACATTGCTCCTAGAGTAGACATGCACAAACTGACTGTGTAATTATAACTGATCAATTCAGTCAAATCAATTACACTCAACCCAACAACCACATTACGGAAATTAAACCGTTTGCAAATAGTAATTTTGCTCACTTGAGTTTGATTTGTACTTGCGCACATTCCAAGGCCATCTCGAGACTCTCGTCTAAAGCACTACATCTGAAACACACGCAACTGTACAAGTCTTGTGACAGGAAGTCAACACCCCAACATGACCCCCCATACAACATGACCCCCCATACAACATGACCCCACATACAACATGACCCCCCATACAACATGACCCCCCATACATCTGAAGGTGGACACAGCATCATTCCCTCTTACACGCTTCAACCTCAGGCAAATGTATTGTAATATATATACAAACTGATTACCATTTAGTCTAAAATTTAAGGCCATTCAGTCCGCATGCATAAAAGTGAAGTGAAACGAGTCATGGTTTTACATTCAAGATACATTTTTTTCAAAAATCAGTCAACAACCAAAACAGTACAAATTATTTTACGTATTAAATGCTGAAGAAAGCCAGTAAAAACATTGATGTTTTCAAGGTCGGCTATTGCTAAATACACATCACTAGTCAAGATGGACATATCCTTCACAATTTCAATCACTTATATAAGCAAATTAATTACTTAATTATGAATAACAAATTTCCAAACACTTAACAATCGTAAATTTACACCACAAAACCATTAAACGTTAGTGGCAAACACAAATAAAACAGAAATGTTGTGATGCAGCCGTAATATCTGCACGTTATTCTCAGTAGGTGTCGCCTACAAGACCAGTAACAAACATGGACGTTTCAACAACACGTACCTTTTGATGGCGGCCTCGTAGACTCCGCTATCTCCCGCCACAGACTCATCACTCACTGCCGCAGACACACTGCGCGTATTCCCACCCGACAGATTATTACACACACCGGAACTACTTTCGCTGATCGGACTCAACGGCGGATTGGCTGCCAAGTCCGACGAGCTGATCAGCTCGCTGGCGTAGGGACTCCGTCGCATCATGCTGCTTCCCAGCATGCAACTGGCACTGTTCTCCGGCGACTGATCGGCGATCGCGCCGTGGGGCAATAAATATTTACTGGGACTAACATACACTGGCAGACACCCTCCGTTCGCGCTTCGAACCACGGCTGGTACGTTCAATTCGGGGTGTAAACTTCCGACAGCAGACGTATCAGCACAACCATTGTGTCGTTGTCGTTCGAGATGCTGTTCGTAGGACGGCGGCGGACCCGCCTCGTATAATGAAAACGATGACAACTGCGATGACAGCGATGACACGGATGAACCGGGGGACATTCTGTACTCGCCAGGGGGCGCACCGTGCACATCCGTGGCAATGTTTTCGCTCGATCCGCCACCGACGATTTCGCGGATCGGCGATATGCACGTCGTGTGGCCCTGCAGTAGTTTCTCAACCCTGTGATGCAGTTCAGTCAAACTGACGTCCGGAGACGTCGACTTCTGCGAATAGATGTCCGAGTAATTCAGCGAACTTAACGAACCCTTGCTGCTTGCTGATAACGACCCTAGCGACCCACGACTTGACCCCGATGACATCGAAAGTGTACTCTGAGAGAGGCTGCAACAAAACATGGAGCTGGTAAATGGATTGTTGGTAAAACAACAAACTTTATTGTTCTATAAAACTGATTGCTTGGTTTACCTGATCAATACAACAGAGGTGACTGTAGACATGGAAACATTCTAAGATTCAAGGGAAAATTCCATTAGCCTTGAGTAGAAGTTCTGGTTTCTTTGTTTGCTACTGTACTGCCAGCTTATGACAAAAGAATTCTGGATGGGAGAGAGTTATGAGTAGTGATTTAGACACGGCAAATGGAAACAGGGCAAAGTGTACGTTGGGAGTCAGAAACTGCAGCGTTGAAATTGTGCAATCTAGTACATTCTGTAGAGAGTTTCAACTGTTTGCTTGAAGTTAGAAGAAAACAAAAAAGTTAAGTAAGATTGTAAGAGTGTTTTACTGTTACAGTGTTTAAGGGTCATAAAACAGCAGTTTATTTTATCACCCAAAGTGAGGCGGAGAATGAATCGTACATATGTTGGTGCTATGTCAACAGACATGGAGTGTCAAGAGATATACACACTCCTATATAACCAACTGGCCCTCACGAGGACGTCCTTACCTCTTGAGGTGTGACTCGAGGTGGGTGGTCAATTGTGTGGCCTCCTTCAGTCGCTTGACCACGTCTGACTTAGCCTCATTCAGCTTCAGCCTGGACACACCGGACAGGTAATGGTAATTTTTTAATACCGATGACAGACAGCCATCACATAGTGCAAATATGTTAATCGTAAGTCAACAGTGTGTGACATATACACTGACCACGTGGTCATTGTCCATCTACCTTGTCACAACGTCAGTAACTACTTAAGGTACTAGTTCATGAGACTGCCTATATATATATATATCAGAACAAGAAGAAATTACCTCATGTCATATGACAATAAAAATATTCCTTAAAATTGTTATCATAAAACGTTTCACTGACAATCACAGAGGGCACATGATCATGACGACACACACCTAACGTATAAATATTAAATGATTATGCAAATTAAACACTGGGGTAAAGGAATGCTTTAAGAAAATGCTAGTGAAAGGTTGACTGAAGTGGTACGGTCAAGTGGAGAGAATGGGAGGTGAATGACTGGCAAAGAGAGCACTTGCCCTGAGAGTGGAGAGGAGGCAAGGAAGATGGGAGGACTGGGTGAAGAGAGACTTGGAGAGAGTGGATAAGGAACGGAGAGCAAGAGATACAGGGAACTGGAGGTTGTTGACAGAGAGAGTAGTGCAAGAAAAGTGAAGAAAACAAAAGGAAGACTGATGAAATCATGACCAACATTCCCCTAGTCCATTGTCAAATAAATTATATTGTCAAATAAATTATATTGAGAACAGTGATTTCGTGATTCTACGTGTATAAGTATATATGTATCTGTACTTTATAAGTTTACGCTTTGGGGTCACAGGAAGACGGCAAATAATGTGCCACGTGACCAGCACGTAACAATACTTTTTTGTTTTTATTGCTCATGTATATGTATAATGTATTCTTGTTGTTGTTACCAAATAAAATTTTATTTGATTTCATTTGACCCCTTAAGACAGGGATTGAGAAGGATATGAACACCGCCATGCTGACTGACCACGATATGGCCCCATTGACTGACCTCTCTGCGATCTGCTGGTTGGACACCTGCACGGCCTGAGCGAGGTCGTACTCGAGCTGTCGACACCGCCCTCGGATGTCCTCCATCTCCGCCTCCCCCCGGCCCTTGGGGCTGATGCTACGCAGTTCCCGCAGTAACTGGTCCTTCTCCTGGATGAGTAGGAGTCTGCAAGCAGCCACAGTCAGTGTGAGACATTGCTGCATCACTGGGTCTTGTATCAATATGTGTTTCTGCTATTACCATGCAGCTGTATGCAACTGATGTATTTAGTGCATTGCTGTCTGCTTATGGCACAATCACAATTATCCGTCAACCTCTGCCATTGCCAGCAATGTTGACAACAGTTATATGCGTGAATTACATTATTATCATGGCATGACAGCTCCTAGAAAGGACACTACTGTATACATTTGACACTTCAACAGCTTTCTATTAGGTTTTTGTCACAAAGAAAATTTTCCAAAACTATAATTTCAACAATATATGTAACAATGCACATGTCCACGTTGCCACCTTTTGATCACTTGACGGAGTTGTTGCTAAGCAACTGGTCACGTGATACATCAATTTTACAAGACATATTCACTGAAGGAGATGAGGACTTGAATTTCACATCAAATTAACATCTTTGCACTGGTCAGAACATATTGCATGTTCATATACCACTTTTATTACAATTTGCATGTTGGATCATCAAGTTTTGCGCATCATTTGATTTCTAATGCATCTTACCACGGGACAGAAATAATCTGATTCTAATGCATCTTACCTCTCTTTGTCCGACTCGTTCTGTCCGGGAATCATTTGGTTTTCAATAGCTGCCAACTCTTCCTGCATCTGTGAGACCTGCTTCCGTGCTTCGTCGTACTGGAGCCTCATTCTGACAATCTCACCCCACCGGTGGTCATGTGCCGCGTACTGTAGAAAATAAACACACTTGTGCGTAACAGTCAACCCATTTATTTAAATGACATTTTTACATTCATTTCTTTTGAAAATCACGTGAACCAAATCAGATGGGAAAACATTTCAATACACACCTCTCCTGACAGATCTGTTTGTGACGCAGTGTTGAGTCGCTCGAACGGCGGTAAAGAGAGAGTGGAGACATCTGGTGACGACGATCCCTCTGGTACTTTGTTCGCTAATACGTCATCTTTCAGCCGTGCAAGACTCTGAAACCAAAGTAAGTTTAATAAATAAAGATAACTACGACAATTACAACAACACACAAACATCATAACAAGCTTTGCCTCAGTTAAATTCTACATAATTTGTATGCTTCCTGTAAGCTAATTAAAAAGGTTTTCCATTGTTTTTACAAACAAAATATCAGACAACATGCACAAACAACTTTCATTCAAATTTAACTGGTATTTGCCAATTGTAAAGTGTTAGTTAGTATTTTATTTTGAACATCACTAGGACTTCTTATTCCCATATCATGCACGTGCCCTTTAGTAAACAGAAAAAATCTTTACTCTAGCAAGACTTGAGAGCAGTAGCAATGACTGTAACATACGACCAGCGCCACCTACCTGCATGAGTTCGTACTTCTCCTGTTTACCAATGATCAGAGACTTTCGGATGCTGTGGATACGATTCAAGATGTCCTCCGCCTGTTCCACGCTGTACATGCTGCCCTGCTCTGCCATCTTCTGGTCAACCCTGGAACCACATCAGTAATATTATCTCACCAACCTTTCAAAATGACGACGACGTTCGGTACAAACATTAAGATTCACCCCTTTATAAATAAACCTTATATATATATATATATATATAATATGGGTCTGTAGTTAATTATTTGTTTTATATTTGTTCTTGTTTATCATGACTGAAATATTGAAATAATTTACTATTAACCTGTTTAGTATTTTACCTGTATTTCCATTTATATATTTGCACTTGCATATTTATTTATGTATTTTACTAGTACCTTACAACTTACATTGTGATCAACTCCAGTTGATTTCATAACACTTTATTAATGTGGCTAACATATCACGGATAGTTCTAGCTAGAAGATAGAGAAATGATGTAAGACCACAATAAGGTGTTCATCCGCCATTACCCAACCAAAGAGTACCCTATAAAAGCAGCATTATGCAGGTTGTATGAATTTCTGTGAGCACACATGTAGTGTGGAGTGATTAGAAATGATGTTTTTGTGCAGCGTGGCACCAGAGCTGTCAAATTATGACAGCTGTAAGTCGGTGCATTTCTGCATATTAATACAGTTGTCATTTCGCTTGGTGATGTAATCAGGACAATCCATGGGTGGTTCAAGCAGAAATGGAGGGGTGTAAGGTTTGAAAGAAGTTTGTGGCAGCCGGAGGTACGAGAAGTTCACAAATTTTTTCACATGACTTCTGTCTATGGAGGGTAAATATGCTGTGAAATTGTCAGTAACAGAGCTGATCAAGATTAATAGGAAAGAAATGAAGGAAACGTTATAATGGTCGCCTATGGAAAATGCAAACGTGGTCTGACTCCATATCATGGACAGCTAGCTAGAAGATAGACAGATGAAAAGTGAAACTTACTCGGCCAACGTCTTCACTCCCTGTTCCTGGTACTTCATCTCAGTTCGTATCTGCTCGAGCTCCCGCTTGAGGCGAGCCACCCGTGTCCTCGCGAGGGCCACGTCAGCCTTGAGCAGGTCCGGGTCGTACTTGGTGCTACAGGCACTCGAGGTGGAGTTCACTGAGGACAGACGCAAACACACATTGAACTACACAGACGCAAACACACATTGAACTACACAGACGCAAACACACATTGAACTACACAGACGCAAACACACATTGGACTACACAGACGCAAACACACATTGGACTACACAGACGCAAACACACATTGGACTACACAGACGCAAACACACATTGAACTACACAGACGCAAACACACATTGGACTACACAGACGCAAACACACATTGGACTACACAGACGCAAACACACATTGGACTACACAGACGCAAACACACATTGGACTACACAGACGCAAACACACATTGAACTACACAGACGCAAACACACATTGGACTACACAGACGCAAACACACATTGGACTACACAGACGCAAACACACATTGAACTACACAGACGCAAACACACATTGGACTACACAGACGCAAACACACATTGGACTACACAGACGCAAACACACATTGAACTACACAGACGCAAACACACATTGGACTACACAGACGCAAACACACATTGGACTACACAGACGCAAACACACATTGAACTACACAGACGCAAACACACATTGAACTACACAAACTGGTTGTAAATGGAAGGTTTAAATGCAGTGAAACAAAAGTAAAAAGGCAAGTTTTTATATAGTGCTTTACACTTTACTTCCCTGACAGACCTGTTCACTCAGACACCATCTCAAATTTCTCTGGGAAGCATCCAGCCATATGCTACAATTAATGCGTGAAGGCTGCTCGTACACATATCCACCACTGTCTATAGCCAGGTAATCATTAATAAAGCTGAGTGAACTGGAGCAATGTAGAGTGAAAAAAACTGCCCAAAAAACACCGCAGCACAGGATTCGAACCCAGGTTCTCGTAGTCGAGAGTCCGAAGCTCTACCTCTGAGCCACTGCACTCTACAAATATCCAATCTTTAGGACTGATCACATGCATTACCTGTTCACTCAGTCACCACCCTGACCTCTTTGGGAAGCACTCAGCCATGCTACAATTATCACACACACAAAAACGCATGTACACTCACATCCACCACTGTTTATAACCTGAAAGTGAACTGAATGTGTTGGTACCAACAGTTTTTGTCAACCTTGTTTGTTCTTTATAATCAGACATCAATGATTTGTATATTTCCGTCCCTCCAATGTGTGTGTAGCAAATATTCCCCCATACTGCCCCCTTGGTACACATTCATATTCAGCATGCATAAACAAATTACAATACATCTGTGTTTCAACTTTCAACAGGTCAATATGACATGTGACACTGACACTGGTGTGGAAGTGTGCCCTAGCCAGTGAGAATGTCTACATAGAGACACAAGGCATGACACCAAGACACAAGGCATGACACCAGACATACCTCTATATCTATCTTCACACTAAGCTCTCGTAATCCTGCCACATTTTATCAAAGAAACACACCAGGCTTCTTTTCAACACAGCTAATGCCTTGTGCCTACTACAACCGAGTAGAACTCCTCTAAACTACCCCAACCGTCTCTCGACACAACCCTACTTCTCCCAGGTATTCCTACACCACACCTGTAAACGCAGCCTTAAAATAACCGCGAGCCACGGCGTCCTAAAAACCTCCCTTGTCCGGAAATACAGAAATAGCCCACAACCCAAACATTCGCTTGTATCCTCAAACTCGTCCTGGCAGACACCATCCCTACACCTGCGATCTCGCTTCAACTCCCACCCTCCGGCTAAATCCGGTTTTCCGCAGAGCATGATGTTTCATTTTGTAAACAAACCCCCGGGCCATATTCTGCCTCCCGTGGAGTGGGGTGATATCCAGCGAGTACGACTACACTTGCCTCGTCTGCTGCTTCATGAGAAACAACTATAGCTATCTACAGAAACACTGTAGACTATGAAAAGAAAATCCCACACAACTTTCAAATTACATGACATGTGAGAAATATGTACCCATGATCCTGGACACTAAAGAGGAACTGGACCTAGGCTGACCTGGGAACAAAGGGGGTCCAGCAATATCTTGACCAAGCTTTTCGTGCAACATACATTACATGACATAAAAACGATCTAAGTAATTAAGTCCATTTTCCAGCATATAATTACAACCTACAGAATAAATTCTGTTCACTAAATAGCAATTCCGCCAGTAAAAATTTACTACCAGCGGGTAGTCTAAAATATTACCATGTCCAGATAAATCATGTTATAAATTGTACAAAATGTGATAGTATTTTTATGATTGTAAACAGTGATAGTATGCATAATAAAATAACATAATCAATATGCATTTGGCTTCAGAAGGTACCAAGATACTAAATAAGCAACACTGCCAATGCTTTCAGTTGAGTCCATCCACGGTTTCCAAAAGTCAAGACAAGCAATTGAGTGAACTTTCTGCTAGTAATTACCATGTTAGATAAATCTACATAATGGAACAGACTCTGTACTTTAATTAATTAACATTATTTGAGCTTGGTTTTCTTTCAGAATAGCACATTTTAACTGCTAGATCAATAAACAAACCACTCCTCTAAACATATGCATGAAACGTTTCACTGGCTGATTTTTAGTGACAGGTTCACATATTTCACTGTGATAACTGGACCTGGGGTCTTATGCCACTGTGGTCAACTTGCAACCTCACACATTACAATCTACACTAATCTCACTATAATCCACCCTAATCTCACTATAATCCAGGAATCAGATAGGTTGGCCAGGGGATTAACCAGCAGAAGTAGAGCCCAGGCAACATGCACAAGGACTGGAATACCTTAGCCTGCTACTCCCTTGAACCAGATGTTTTAGTGGACCCGAAAATGTACACCAGGACCCCCACAAAGCAAAGGTCAAGACTACAGTGCCCCAGTTTGAAGACAAGGCCTAGTGACCAGCTGTCTGTGAGCTATTACAACAGAAACACAGATTACAAGCAAGTATAGTGGCCAATAATCTGCCAGAATTGTTTTATTATTAGAAGTTATTAGCCTACTAGGGAGGGGTCCAGGGGCCACAAATCACCCACTGCAAAGTACGTGTGAAAACTTTGTTCCAATAATGTCAGTCAGCTATTTGATATATATATATATATATATATATAGACATTATTGGAACAAAGTTTTCACATGTACTTTGCAGTGGCCTATGTATATATATATATATATATATATTATATATTATATATATATATATATATATATATATATATATATATATATATATATATATATATATATATATATATATATATGGACCATTTCATGGTATTTGTGAAATGGTATCAAAAATTTAAAGGTTTGAATCTAAGCAAAATACCAATTGGATATGTTAGATATATATCTCAACTAACTTGAAAACCAAAATTTGTGTCAAAATGTTTACCTCTTGATTATGCAAATTAGGTTTTTCATATGAAACCATGGAAATCAGCGTGTCGGACAGGACACATGTTTTTCTTCATTTTCTTCTGTTGTATTTAATTCCTGAAATTTTTTTCTTGCTGATAGGGTAAGTTTCATGTCAAAGCAAATAACACATCAAGTAATTTTTTTTCTTCAATGGTAAAGCCATGTAAATTTCACTTCACAGGGGTCACGTGTCCTGTCCGACACGATTCATGCGCAAAAAGTTTAATTTGTTTCCAAACTAAATGATTTATGAAAAGAAGAAGAATTGTTCTCTTAGCTGAAGTAGTATAAAACAATATCAGTAAGGTTTTTTTAAAGAAATATAACACACCTCATCGGAAATTCAAAATCTGTTTTGTCCTGTCCGACACGTTTTGCGTGTCTAAAAGAACAAAAGCGTGTCGGACAGGACACATAATTCTAGTAATAGACCAATGACTAATTAATTCAATTGATATTGCACCTTCCACATCCACTAAGGCTTTTTTTAAGGTTGTTCTGATTGATTACATTAAATTGAGAAACTTTATGTTGATTTAATTGCTGGTAAATGTTTCATTCTAGAGGACATTTACTGGGAAGCCATATCTTTCTACTAGATAGTAGACACATGGCTTCCCAACAAAACCAAGTTATGAGATGTATTGTTGGAGTTTGAATGGTTTCTTCCTTTGTGTTCATGGATGTTTGACATGTTTGAGTCAATTGAAACCATGTCAGCCACCTTGAAACTATATAAACTGCACCCCTGATGTGATGGATCCATCACTTTATGTAAATTTCACAGACAGAAGCAACATTCATGCCAGCTTCAAGCCCTTGCTGTCATTTGGGAGACAATGTGTAATTATGATAAGTCTGCATGTTATGTCTTAGCCATATTCAAGAGGGGGGGTCTGAACCTGTTAAATGTCTAATGGACAGCCAGCTTAATTTAGCAATACTTGAAGCCTCTGTGAGGTACTGAAGTGAGTAGAAACCATGACACATTATTCTCATGATGTCCAAGTGGACCTCTTACTTGATTCTACCACTTGAAAGTGTACAATTTAGAATACATGTGTAGTTAAATTCATTTTATACTAATCTGTTTTTAGTCATTTTTACCCCAAGTGAAAAAGTGTCCTGTCCGACACGTCGTGTCCGACACGCTGGTCCAGTGGGAACTTTTGACCACCTCCTCGGCTATCCTTAAGATAAGAAACCAAAAGTCCTTTTGAAACCTACCTATGATGTATGGGAACAAAATTACTTGGCTTGATTTCATGAAAACCATGTGGTTGGACAGAACTTTTCACTTTCCCAACATGCCACAAAAAACACTTCACTTTTTGTCCTGTCCGACACGAACTTTCTGGCCTTATTTTGAAAAGGAAATAAGAAATCCAAAGATTAATTTTTTTTACGTAATAAAGTGGTTCTATAGTACTTGCGTCTGACCAGTTCAAACCTCTTGATAATTACCCAGAATAATTTCTATTTCTGGAAAAAATCCTGTAAATGTCCTGTCCGACACGAAACGAATACCATGAAATGGCCCATATATATATATATATATATATATATATATATATATATATATATATATATACATATCTGGGACATTCTACAATGGATATTCGCTGATAATTTTAAGTTACTTATGGCTGATATAAATTGTTTATGAATGACTAATGTTTATTAATTTAGTAACAGTTATTTAAAATGTATTGTTCTTAGTAAATATTAGAAGAAATAAGTTGAATGAATTTGAAAGTCTTGTCGATGAAATATTCAAATTATAAATAAACGTTCAATTTGTACGCAGTCACTTTCAGTACTTTTTTTTCATTGGCAGTTACTTATTTGAAGTTGTCTCACATCTACAGTTTCTACACTCCAGACCATAATATTAGTACAACTAACTGAATGAATTTGCTATTAATAATTACCCAATGAAACAGATAATCACTTAATCCCAATGTTGGCACATTGGCAATTGTCTAAACACTAAACTGTTGAATTAGAATAAATACATTCATAGTTTAGCCGTAGCACAGTGGCTAGGACTGTACACTCTCAACGAAAAGAACCTCAGTTTGAATCATGTGCTCAAGCGACATGCGTTGATCATTGGGCAAGATAGTTCACTCTACATTGCTCCAGTTCACTCAGTTGTACGAATGAGTACTTGTCGGGTGGTGGATATTGGTATATGGAGTCTTTGTGCATTAACTGCAACGTGGTTGGATGCTTCCCAGAGAAGCCAAGATGTTGTTCAATTGAACAGGTAAACTGTAAAGCGCTTTTAGCAATCCTGACTCCTGGTTACTGCACATAATGGTGACACTGCACTGTCACTTCATGGTGACACTGCTCCAAGAGAGTGATCACACACAAACCGACTGCGTAAGTGTAACTGATCGGTTCGGCCAAACCAACAACCAATTATGAAAAATAAACCGTTTTTCAAACACAAATTTTGCTCACTTGAGTTTGATTTGTACTTGCGCAGAGATACTATATATAAAACCTTATGTACACTGTAGTATATTATTTAACTTATTTTGGAGCTTAATTGTCGAAGAGAGTACGACATTTCGACCTGTCATCTACGGGCCTTGTTCACGTACTGGTGTCATGTGACACAAGTACGTGAACCAGGCCCGTAGGTGACGTGTCAAAACGTCGTACTCATCTTCGACAATTAAGCTCCAAAGTAAGTTAAATTATACTACAATAAACCATTCTTGGAGCCATGAACAATATATTCAATAACTTACATTTTCATTATAGTTTATACAATAACATGCTTTTACAATAAAAATGAACAGAAAATTGTCACTAAAGTTGAGTGAAGTCACCAAGAAGGCTGCGTGTACTCACGGCTGGTGCGTGAGGCCTTCCAGTGGCGCTCCAGCGTGGTGCTCAGGTGGTGCACCTCCTCCTGCGCCAGCGCCAGTCGCTCCTGCTTCACACTGTAGATCTCCTGCTTCGACTGAACACAAACACACCGTGAACACACAAACACACAGTGAACACACAAACACTCAATAAACACACAAACACACCATAAACAAACAAAAAACAATATATAACAACCACACACAATAAATTTATAACAAATAGACAACAAACATGTGAACACACAAAATATGTAAAGCCATAACATACGTCGACCGTGCTGATGCAAAACACACGTGTTGACATGGGACAATTCGTGCGACACACAACAAACACACCAAATGGTGTTGTTCCAACTAACTGCTTTTGATTATTAATTCAATCACAATATCATGTGTAGTCAATCACTGAGTAATTTTATTCTTAATTTTGTTTTTTATTCTTGTGTTTTATTTGTTCGTTCCAGATCGTGTCACATACACAAGCATGCAACAAATACCAACCTACAAACACAACTAAATGTTACTATTGGACTGTCCACCTCTGCCAGTTACTGGTAAACGAAACCCGTCAAAACTCTTACCTAACATGATCTAACCAAAACACTCAGACTGAGGGGATCTTGAATTCAAAAACTGAAAACACTACACTGTGAGTAGAGTGTAGGACAGTAGATGTATGACAAGATGACAACTCACGGCGAGGTCTTCGTGGGCGTGGGTGAGGTATTCCTTCAACATCCTCTCTTGTTCCTCACGCCACTGTAACCGCGGGTCCTCTAGTTGGTTGGTCTCTGAAACAACCACCACAAGTCAGTCTTCAGTCCAGCACAAGTCAGTCTTCAGTCCAGCACAAGTCAGTCTTCAGTCCAGCACAAGTCAGTCTTCAGTCCAGCACAAGTCAGTCTTCAGTCCAGCACAAGTCAGTCTTCAGTCCAGCACAAGTCAGTCTTCAGTCCACCACAAATCAGTCTTCAGTCCAGCACAAGTCAGTCTTCAGTCCAGCACAAGTCAGTCTTCAGTCCAGCACAAGTCAGTCTTCAGTCCAGCACAAGTCAGTCTTCAGTCCACCACAAGTCAGTCTTCAGTCCAGCACAAGTCAGTCTTCAGTCCAGCACAAGTCAGTCTTCAGTCCAGCACAAGTCAGTCTTCAGTCCAGCACAAGTCAGTCTTCAGTCCACCACAAGTCAGTCTTCAGTCCAGCACAAGTCAGTCTTCAGTCCAGCACAAGTCAGTCTTCAGTCCAGCACAAGTCAGTCTTCAGTCCAGCACAAGTCAGTCTTCAGTCCAGCACAAGTCAGTCTTCGGTCCAGCACAAGTCAGTCTTCAGTCCACCACAAGTCAGTCTTCAGTCCACCACAAGTCAGTCTTCAGTCCACCACACAAGTCAGTCTTTGGTATGGTTGGGCGTATACAATTACTGTATATAACTATTGAATACTACCAAAATGCCTAAAATCTAAATGGCCGTAATGGCTGTCGTAATTAAAGCACATTATGGATATGATCTGTGACCACCTGTTATAGTTGTTTAATACTTGAACATCTGAAACTTTCTCATACCAACAGATGAACTACATTGTTAATATATGTTTGTAGATAAGATTTTTTAAATCAAATAGAAAATAATGAAATCTTGTGATAAACAATATAAGTTGTTACTTTGTTATTACACAACACATCAGCACGTCACTTGTGATGATGACTGTCACCAATGTGTCACACTAGTATTACGGTATTACCATGTAGCGATCAAACTTTTCCCGTAATGACTGCTCACAAACTGATCATGCAATCAAGCCAAAACTTGTGACTGATTATGAAAACCAAACTTTCTCCACACTAGTATTCCAAAGTGCCCCAATCTCCCCCAATTAATACATTTACTGCCAGGTACTTACGGGTGAGGTGATTGATATAGTACATGCCAACAACTGAGTTGTAGGACTGCTCCCAGCCATAAGGAAGCTCATCCCCCACGCAATCCGCAAACGTCGCTGGCTTTGTGAACCTGACAAATAAACGTCATCATTAGAGTCAGATGTTGAGAGAAAAACAATGTCCATATTAGTGCTACTTTGTGGTGATAACATGGATTTTTGTGGTGGTGCCTTGAATTATATCTGCTCTGAGACCGGCAAAAGATATTCCACGCAACAGTTAGTAAGCAATAAACTGAAATACATAACTGTACAACTTATCGAGTGATCGTGGACACGTGGATGTTAACTGTTAAGCCAATTTACAAACTTTAAATGTGTCTGATGACCTAAAATGGACTACAAACACACGTCACACCATTTACACTCACTTTTGAGGCATAACTGACAATATCTATGGTTTTGGAATCTAGACCTTTTTTTGCTTCTTCATTTTTACCCGTCCACCCATATTTCTACCCACCCACAACAGTTTTTACCTGTCCAAAATGACAGGTGGACGGGTGTCTACATCATAGATATAAATAGAACACCCCACTAGAACACTATAGTCTATAGGGGAATGATTAATGATTTAACTCTGTGGTCTACATAAAGCTATGGTTTGCATCACATTTGAAGGGAATGAATCATAACAGTGACTGGGATGAAATCAATTTGAAATTTAAAACGTTTGAAAGTGATTCATTTAGACAACAGACATAAATGTTTGGATTCTTCCTGAATATCACTCTGCTTCACTATTCACCCCTGATAGTGATATACTGGGTGGGGTGATACAGCATCAGGCGGTTCACACACTTCAAGGGGTGGAGTTTCACAGCTCTTACTCTCAAAGGAAACAGCACGACCTTGGGGGCCATGAAGTGACATCTCTGTTTGTAGGAAGGGCTAAACAACAGCTTCATTCACCACAAGACACCACCAACTGTCTGACTTCATGTCTTAAGAACCATCAGTTCACAGCTGCATGTCATTGAAACAACTTTCCCTCATATACCTGTTGACTTAATTACACGGAGGTATCACTTGTAAATACCACTCATTAATAAATGATCTGGCATCGGCCACACCCAGCCAAACTCCACTTGTTCTCAAGGGCTTCCATCATTACACATTAATAACACGCACTATAAATAGATCAACCTGAACACTTGATGAAGTGCTGTGCAAATGTCCACTTTGATCAGAGACAGGTAACATTTTAACAGGTTCAACAATCTAACATACGGTAATAATTGCACTTGTAATGCTGTAAATGACAACTCTGGCAAGTAAAAGTAAATTTTTGTTTCAAAAATGTACTTCATAATTCCCCAAAAATTAATTAGATCACTGTGTGTGATCAAATTAATATTTTAGCTGACGAAAATTTTCTTTAAAATGTTGTTAACTGCACACAGTACCCACACGAGTACCTGGTACTACACATTACATTCTAGTTCTACTACAACAGTAAGTTCACTAACATACACAACTACACAGACAGATCTACATCAGCAAAACCTAACAAAGGTAAATAGTAATTAATAGTTGAGAAGACCAACAGAGATTACTGCAGAGTGCCTGGCCCATACAGGCTGTGACAACAAGACATTCCTCAGTTCACCAAAACAAGGACATGTGATACCTTACAACTGCTGGTCAAACCTTGTGATTGACAGCTGAATGGTGACAAGGAATGGTCAACATGGGCCCAGTGTCACAGGGTCTATGGCTATATGCCAAGCACATGCTAGAGTCACTACTTGTAGACTGTCGCCTTTGACAATTCCACAACAGACTTTTCTAACTGACCATTGTTGTAGTCCAGTACCCAAACTCTGCTTTGACCATCGTACACACAAGTATCATTCACTTAGATGCATCACATGTGCACATGAACACACAATGTTTTAGGAAAAATTAACAAGTTGAGAGCTTGAGGCTCTAATGTGTAAGATATGGTTGGCTGAACTTAACAGTGCTCAGTTCTAGCCCCTAGGTCATTGAGGCAGTGACTGTTTCCTTTGTTATTTTGTCAACTCTTTGCAACCAACAGCCTGGAGTGAGAACACCCAGAACTGTGTGACCACTGACTGTACACGTGTCATAGCTGTACATATGCCCTGTTATCACTGACTGTACATACTTCATGGTTGTATACATGTCATGTGGGGTTATCATCGATTGTACATGTTTCATGTTTGTACACATGTACACACTTTCACAAACTGTACACATGCCCTGTCAAGAGTACTATATATATGGCTTGTATTGACACCAAAATAAATCTAAATTGTCCCTAGTCCCTACTAACATTCATGGCAATTACACTAAGTAAATTTACCAATGAATGGCACTGGCCAAAGTGCTTGATTTACCTATCACACTATAACACACATGATAGCATCTTCAGCAGATCGCTGACCTGATGATATCAATCCCCATGAGTAGCTCCATGAACTAGGGTAGTTGCTTTCTGGGTGAATTACCCTCACTTACCTGTCACTGTAAGTACCCAAACAGTTGCAGAATGCCAGCAAATCCCAAGTGTATGTACTACCATCCAGGTGGGCTGAGCCCTAGTGACCCTACAACCTGCTCACTCCCACTGTGCCACCAATACAAATAACTACACCTGGGCAAAACCACATGCTCCGAATAAACAGCCACAGAGTCCTGCTTGCTGAATAAAGCTGCCCTATTTTAACAACTGAGTAACAATTTGTTCTATAGCACTTGTTCTGCCAGGTCCAGGTGTATGCTGAGCAACTCCTAATGACCAATTAGTACCTGACCAGTAAGATAGGGACCTGGACACATCCTGGGGGAGCAATAACCCACCTGCTCACAGGGATGGAGGGGGGTGGGAGGGGTGTTTGGCTGCTTTGGCAAGTTAGAAAGGGTACCGAATTCACATTGAAAAGCAAGGTTCAAGTAAACAACATGTGCTCCTAGAAATCAGCCGAGTTGTTATACAGGTTGTTTTCAAACCAAGATGCCACACTATCTATACATACTACTGTTATCTCAGTGAAGACATTAATCATTTCTCTCAGCACAACCCAGATTTGTTCAAACATGTTCTCTACCAAACCACAACATTGTCACTGAACCGCTTTCCAGAGACTCAGTGTCATGTGATTGATAATCCATTTCTATCAGCTCAATCGGTGAATTGCCATTGAGATATCTAAAGCAAACTTCCCACACATACAAATATGTTACAACATCATAATGTGTTGTTGATTTATAGTCACTTACAGGCTTACAGCTATATCTAAAAACCAACACGTTCATGTTGGATGAGTGGAAATGTGTGATTTGATAGGAAAAATGTGTTCCTGAATTAAACCGAACGGTCTGGTTATGACAGTTTTTACAGGTAGCGCCATCTACCAGCCGGTGAGAGTACCGCCATGTTTTTGGCATGGCAAAGGGGACACTGCATTACCACGAGTGACCACTCCCTCTCTAGCATACATTCCCACAAACTTAGACCAGGCCACTCCCAGCAGCACAAACCCAACCAATGCGCCTGGGAACACAGTTCAAAGTTCACCAACCAGAAACGTCAACCAGCACATTTCGAAAACAACTGTTGACAGGCCAGAGACAAACAAACAGCATTCAAAGTAAACAAAATATCCCCGAGAACATACTCCCATGGTGGCTTACTTCCAAGGCTACTCTGCGGGAACACCTGGAAGCACTATTAAGCGCATACCCAGCCAGGAATGCAATATCCGTCAGCGGGGCTGGTGGCAGAAATACGCAAAGCGTGTTTGGTGAATGGAGCGCGCTGGTGACTTACTTCACTTGTGTTTCTTATGAAGCAAAGCTAACGTAGCCAGCACGCTAACAGGATTCTATTTCCTTGCCCTCAGCGCACACAAAACACGCCAAGTGGCATAAAAACTGGGCCAACCGCAGCTGTTTCGACAAAAGGCTCAAGGAGGCTGAATGAACTAGTGTGTTGGTAGTGCTGGCTGATGCAACAGAAACTGTAAGACACTGGAGACAGCCAACAGCTTCACATGACTTGTCTCAATTGGGTATCTTTTTGTTACACATTTTTAAAACAACTACATCTCATAATTAGCTATATATCTTTAGTCAGATCCATTGCTCACAGTGAGCAGAGGCATAGTTTTATGCAGAGACCAGACCACCCATCATTTGGATGGGCAAAAACCGTTGTGGACAGGTAGAAATATGGGTGGACGCAAAAAAGCGGTCTTTCAAAACCGTAGATATTGTCAATTATGCCTCAAAAGTCAGTGTAAATGGTGTCACATGTGTGCTTGTAGTCCATTTTAGGTCATCAGACACATTTAAAGTTTATAAACTGCTTTAACAGTTAACATCCATGTGTTCACCAAAACATGTGTGACTGGCAATAATTTGGTCCTGCATAAAGCCCTGCAAAGGACATTTACAAACGTACAACAAAATTATTTGTTTCATATTTAAAAGATGCAAACATGGCTATGACATCACATTGACAGATATTTTGAGAAAGCATGCAGATCACATAACTACATGTACATCTATATAGGTGAAGGTAAACAACCATCAAGTTATCAGACACAATTGTACACAACTGTTCCTACTAACCACGACAAATTTAACAAACAGTCCTGGTCTACGTATAGAGTGAATGTATTGTGTTTTGTTGCATAATGACGTTTTTCAACACATTGCAGCATAACCTGAGTACTTCAGTTTGCCACACAAGATGATGTGGACCAGTGTACGACATACAGAATTGCACAAGATGAAAGCAATTTTTTTAATATCATGGCAATGGGAGGTCTGTCGTTAATTACAAATTACGCCAAATTTTGAGTCACCAGAAACACCAGTGTTTAGAAGTGGCCCAGAGAGTAGTCAGTCCTGACTCATGTTGTTCAAAAAGAATAATACACTGTCACTATTATTTTGTTGGCATGTATCTGCTCTTTAAAGAGACGTTCCGAAAGTGTGCCTTTCACACAACCCTGATTTAGCCTTTCCCAAGCCAGTGTCCGGGTCCCCGATAACCTCCAGACTTGCGGCCACATAAAACTACATTAAGGTTCAACAGACAGACCCCATAAATTCCCAGTGGCTTGGCAAATATTCCGTTTTCCTGGAACGTGCACTCTCGGTCTACTACTAGGCGATTTACTATGTACGAATTCCAAATGCCCAGACACTGAACATAGCATTAGCAAACAGTGTCACTGTACATAGTTTACACTGAATGTGCCCATATATTGCTTAGCATTGTGAAGCATAATTAACTGACCTGTACAAAGCTACCATGAGACCAGTTGCTTAGCAAAAACACCATCAGGCAATTACAAATTTGATGGCAAACATTCATGCATGTTATCATACATTTTGTCAAATTTTTATTTCAAAATATTTTCTTTATGACAAAAATATAAGGGAAGGTTGTTAAAAGTATTCTTTATGACAAAACCATATGGTAAGGTTGTTAAACTGACAGATGTGTCCTGTAATATTCGATCTAGGAGATATGGCATATTTAGTAATGTAACTAGCATGTAACCATTGTCAACTCTCAACACTGCTCAAGGCAAAGCTTGAAGAGGTCTCACATAATGGTGAAGTAAGTAAACACTGCATGCTGGACACATCAGTTACGGCTAATTAATTAACATAATTATATAAGGGTTGCCATTTGTGTATTTCAACCAAACTGTTGAATCAAAGCCCCTAACAATACCTCGGTCTGCAACACAATTAATATTTTTTTGTATTTAAAAAGGAGTCATAGATGATTATGATGCAACCCACAAAGATAGTTACTACAAGTAGACCAATATTCAGTTAACTGTATTATGACAGCATGATTTGTAATAATTACTCCATATCAGGGCAGGCAGATGAAACCACATGACCCTTAGACATGAGCATTTCAATTTCAAAATGTCACTGGGCATCACATCATTAGAAATAAATAAAATATTGGAACCTGACCCAATCCATCAAGATTGCATCATGTCTGGTCACCAGGGAACCAATCATCCACCCTAATTAGGCATCTAGCACCAGTGGTCTGTCTGAGCCCTGGTCAGTGCCTGGCCACTGGACCAGCACCTGGCCAGTGGTGGAATGTGGATCATCAACATTCCTCTGTGCCCCTTTCCCTCTGGGGTGCATTGTCTCCAACAAGGCAGCTGGGATACTACTATTGGGGGCATATCAAAACCTGAACACTGGAAACTATTTAGCCCATTTGGACCTACTACCATGCTTTTCTAGACTCACAATCTACTCCTGACCTAATTGATTGACAACAATGTTGGGAATCCAGACCACCATCTGTACTTGGTCAGATAAAGTAGCCTATATAGATAATTGTGTTTGCTGTGTGAAGAAAAAGAAATTAACCTGACCAATATTACAAACAGGTCAATATTTTATCTAAGTCCAGGTCATCCCAAAAATAGCATATGCTCCCCCATCATGGCTTTATGCAGGATCAAATTATTGCCAGTCACATGTTTTGGTGGACACGTTGATGTTAACTGTTAAGCTAGTTTATAAACTTTCAAATTGTGCCTGATGACCTGAAATGGGCTACAAACACACGTATGACACCATTTACACTCACTTTCATGGCATAACTAACAATATCTATGGTTTTGGAAGACCTTTTTTGCTCCTTCATTTTTTTGCCCGTCCATATTTTTACCCGTCCATATTTGTTTTTACCCGTCCAAATGACGGGTGGACGGGTCTCTAGATAAAGCTATGTCCCCCATAAGCCAATGTTTCTTAACTTTTGCTGCACCCAAATTCTGATTGCTTGACTCTTTAGCGACCTATACATTTAAACAGTGTATTGTGTTCAATGATGAACTAAAAGTAATTAAGAGATATGTAATATATTTCTAACTAGTAGGCATTTAACACAAACAAGAAAAAGTTAGCTGATTACAGTGATCAATGGCCTGGAAAGTGTACTTTGAAGACTATAGAGTTAATAAAAATCATTCAGGACCAATTATCTCACAATGTGTGAATTTAAAATGGCTTTTTGGTAGCATTAAACAAAATATGATTTACCCATACTGTCCAAGCAATTTATGATATATGTCAACATAAGTAATGTGATGCTTAGACAGTCACTGTAGAGTCCTCAGCCTTGGCACTTCACAACCGAGCTGTGACCCACTTTTTCAGAAGTTAATTAATGATCAAAAAAGTTACTAAATAATCATGATTGCCCTTTTTTTGCTTAAACAATTATAATGAAAATGTAACTTCTCTGTTTAACATTAAGCTGGTGACATTGTTATGACATGCTTTTATTAATATGTCATTATGTCACGTTATCTAGTTGTGAAAACATTCATGTACCACGTCAAAATTCGATTAAACCAGTTGGTTGGTATAGTGGTCAGATACAAACTTAATGGTGCTTTGTAGCCAATTATAGGTCTGTGATGCATGGCATTGTCACAAAACAATGGACCCAGTCTAAGCGATATATAATGACAATTTATAACCAAAACATATGCAACATGGAGGGTTATTCCAACTGCAAAAGGTGCTCAAATGGACCAACATTTGATCAGAATGTGTTTGGCATTACAGTGTAAATAACTGAATTCAATATGAAAGAGATATCGCAGGAACAGATCAGTCATAAGACAATGTAAGAACGCATTATTATTAACAAGGCCAGGGTCCAACAACAAGAAAGATTACCAAATTGTTTTGTTGGCGTAAATTGACGTAATGAAACGTTAGTGATATAGCTCTATTCACACATGTAAGTCTTATATGGGACATCCCAAATTTCCAACCCAAGACCAAGTCAAGAAAACACCAAAAAGAAAATAAGTTGGGAAACATTGGCCTTGTGTTTTGTTGGAGTTATAGACCTTATGTCCCAAGTCGCTTATGTTCCAAGTCACTTATGTCCCAAATATTGTGGACGATATGTCTCCAAAACAAGATGCTAAGTAACAGTTAAAATATGCAATGGACTTCAAGTGTTCTACAAAGAGTGCCAGCATTAGTGTTAATATATCAACAGATTTATGTTAAGACTAAAGTTAAAAAATAACATAAAAACTTAATAATAAATTTAGGACATATCGTCTAGGACATATGTGACTTGGGACATAACGTCCATAGGCCTTTTGTTGCTGCAATGGCCAATGTATAGCATTGTTTGAAAAGTTAGCAAAGAACAAGTTCATAACTTTTTAACTTGACACATTGTTTTGGCATGCTCCCCAACAGGATAACGGCCTTGCTCCCTCTAGGCAATGGAAGGTGACAAACATTTATTGTCGTCGCCGATCGGACGGCTTGTTACGATGGGTCAGGGTCACGCCTTTATTTGGCTTTAAACCGGGGCAAATACGCAACGATGTGTACCAAAGAAACGGGAACTGCTACGTTATACATCGTACATATAAATAGTGGCACTTATGTACAAGTCGGACCCACCTCAATTTTGCCATTATAACTGTATTTTTGCCAACATGTGATATTTTATTTTGTTAATCAATTATAATCATCTTGCGCATATCTATGTTTTATAAACAGCGCGTCTTGGCATACTTTTGAGGTCGAAAAGACAGCGCGATTTGTGCCAGTCGCAAGCGCAGCAGTGCATGTGTTACTGCGCTGTGCACATGGAATGAGCGATAAACAGTTTGTTTATGCCGACCGCGCTGTCTTTTCGACCTCAAAAGTCTGCTAAGACGTGGTGTTTATAAAACATAAATATGTGCAAGATAATTATAATTGATTGAATTAACAAAATCAAGTATCAAATGTTGGCAAAAATACAGTTATAATGGCAAAATTGAGGTGGGTCCGACTTGTACATAAGTGCCTAAATAGTTTCCAAACCGGCAGCGTTGCGGGCGCTATGAGAGCGAGAAAGGACCACATACTTTCTACATTCCTCAGCCAGCTTGCAGGCTGAACGAAATTAAGGCACAACAACGAACCTGTCCCGAGGGTCGATCCACGTCGTTTGTTTCAGCGCATGGTTAATATAAAACACTTTTCCATCGTAATCCGTGCCCACCTCCCACCCCGGTGGTAAGTCCAGCTCCCCGTTCCGGTCAATCCGCTTTCGGGTCATGTTTAGTAGGCGCTAATCCCGTTATTTTGTCGCTACATTCCTCATTCCGTTTCACCGCGAGTCGTCCATTTTGGAACGTTTCATACACCTCATTTGCATAAGAAACACATTCTGATGACGTCACGCCGAGGCGACGAAAGTTGAGGCGTGACTAACCAATCAGGTACGCTGGGCGCCTCGAGAAGCCTTTGTTGACACGCTGCCCAAGAACGTCATTTTATGATAATGCTCGTTTCTTAATGGCATTTCAAGTATGCCGGGCCACAGGTCTCCCACTGCGCAAGGTAACTCGGTGTAGTACGTCCGCGCGGCTTGATTCTCGGTGGCGCCCTCTCTCAGGTTATATGTAGCTATCTAAGTACGATTTATTGCAACACTCAGGTGTACGCTTAATTGCTGTCGTATACAGATCGATACCAAATTTTAAAACACATCAAGCATGAATACGGTGTGTGGTAGGTAGTCATGCTCTTTTTCAGCCTGATCACGCCAATATAATCCAAAGTCTGGTTATAATAATTATAGTTTATCGATATCTCACTGATATAATAATGAACTCCCTAGATCCCTCACGTACCATATGCTTGTCCATCTATATATCGCTCCTCTGTCCCTCTTCATTCTTCTCGTATCCACACACTCTTTAGTTCTCCCCTTCTCTTTGCTCTCTCTCCTCTCTTCTAGCTCTCTCCTAGCTCTCTCCTAGCTCTCTCCTAGCTCTCCTCTCTCCTCTCTCTTAATAATTCTCTCCTCTCTCCTCTCTCCTCACTCCTCACTCAATCTCTCTCCTCTCTCCTCTCCTCTCCTCTCCTCTGCTCTCTCCTCTGTCCTCTCTCCTCTCTCCTCTCTCCTCTCTCCTCTCTCCTCTCTCCTCTCTCCTCTCTCCTCTCTCCTCTCTCCTCTCCCCTCTCCCCTCTCCCCTCTCTCCTCTCTCCTCTCTCCTCTCTCCTCTCTCCTCTCTCCTCTCTCCTCTCTCCTCTCTCCTCTCTCCTCTCTCCTCTCTCCTCTCTCCTCTCTCCTCTCTCCTCTCTCCTCTCTCCTCTCTCCTCTCTCCTCTCTCCTCTCTCCTCTCTCCTCTCTCCTCTCTCCTCTCTCCTCTCTCCTCTCTCCTCTCTCCTCTCTCCTCTCTCCTCTCTCCTCTCTCCTCTCTCCTCTCTCCTCTCTCCTCTCTCCTCTCTCCTCTCTCCTCTCTCCTCTCTCCTCTCTCCTCTCTCCTCTCTCCTCTCTCCTCTCTCCTCTCTCCTCTCTCCTCTCTCCTCTCTCCTCTCTCCTCTCTCCTCTCTCCTCTCTCCTCTCTCCTCTCTCCTCTCTCCTCTCTCCTCTCTCCTCTCTCCTCTCTCCTCTCTCCTCTCTCCTCTCTCCTCTCTCCTCTCTCCTCTCTCCTCTCTCCTCTCTCCTCTCTCCTCTCTCCTCTCTCCTCTCTCCTCTCTCCTATCTCCTATCTCCTCTCTCTTTGTTATATATTTTCTACCCTCTCTCGTTGCTTCATCTCCTCTTGACACCCTCCCCCATACACACATACCACACATACCACACACACACACACACACACACACACACACACACACACACACACACACACACACACACACACACACACACACACACACACACACACACACACACACACACACACACACACACACACACACCATACACACACCATACACACACACACACACACACACACACACACACACACACACACACACACACACACACACACACACACACACACACATACACACACACCATACACACACACCATACACACACACACACACACACACACACACACACACACACACACACACACACACACACACACACACCTTAAATTCTCTACCACTTTTATACGTTTTACTGTTGCTCTCCACACGCACGACAGTTTCCTTTCTCTCCTCTTTCAAGGTCTCTCCCTTTGCTCTCTATTTCCTGCCTTTTTACCCCCTCTCGGTCTACCCGCCACACGATCGCTGACTATGTTATCATATGGTGCTTCCTGTGGTGTTCCTTTACCATCGTCTCAGTCTACTCCCCACTGACACATCTCATGGAACATAGGCTGTCCAAGAGAAGCTTTATACAACTACATTGGCTCATGCCTTATTGAAAAGTTCACTGCACTGCACTGCACTGCACTGCACCGCACCGCACCGCACCGCACCGCACCGCACCGCACCGCACCGCACCGCACCGCACCGCACCGCACCGCACCGCACCGCACCGCACCGCACCGCACCGCACCGCACCGCACCGCACCGCACCGCACCGCACCGCACCGCACCGCACCGCACCGCACCGCACCGCACCGCACCGCACCGCACCGCACCGCACCGCACCGCACCGCACTACAAAAAGGACAATCCGCAAGCATGAGACACTAATTTCTTTTTATATATTCTTGTTGTCTATATCGCCCGAAAGACCCTTCTCGTGTATTCCTAAGCCGCCTGATCCTCCATTTGGAGAAAGGTCATGTTGTTTCAGTGAACCAGTGTGGTTCAAGAGCAAGAGAAGCCCATTTGACGTGATATTTGCAACTTGCTAACTCCAGAAAAAAAAAACAGGAACAAAACCTCAATTTCAACACCAACTTAACTGTGTCGATCTGACCCATGTCATTGTCACGATGAGCCGCGATAGCCTCATGAAAATAATGACAAAGTTATAGGTCGGCCTCATAAGTTTATCAGTATGGTCAGATAGGTCTACGAGGGCATACAAAGTTATTTTATTGCAAGCTCAGTTTGGGACGACGACCATGTCTCCGCTGCTTTCCTGTTAGTAATGGTGGCGCAATACAATACTGGGACGTACTCAGTTCAGCGTGTTGTTCATGTTCATGTTCATGTTCATGTTCATGTTCATGTTCATGTTCATGTTCATGTTCATGTTCATATGTTGCCCGACGCCTTCAGAAGAGATGATGATGATGTATCAACTACCGCATTAATGGTGGTACATTCAACTTGACAAAACTTCAAGCGAAGACAAATGCATTCCTGATCATTATCCACAATTGTATCTTCGCAGATAACTACGCTATCAACAGCCAATCGCATATGCACCAGCCAGCCTATCCCAGCCAGCCGTACGTGGAACAAGAAATCTGTGTGGAGGAATTTAGACTAGAAGTGGAGGACAGATCCAATGACGCATTGCCTTTGGAAGACCACACGCGACAGTGTGGAAACGAAATGAAATCAGCCGCTAAACCCAATTGAAGGGGAACGGCGCTGTTGTACTGCTTACCCTACTTTGCTGCTGATGATGATATGATGATGATGATGTATGGCTCTGGTAGACAGTCCAACTATGTATGTATGTATGTGTGTGTGTGTGTGTGTGTGTGTGTGTGTGTGTGTGTGTGTGTGTGTGTGTGTGTGTGTGTGTGTGCGTGTGTGCGTGTGTGCATGTGTGCATGTGTGCATGTGTGTGCGTTGTGTAGATGTGTATGTATGTACGTATGTACGTATGTACGTATGTACGTATGTACGTATGTATGTATGTATGTATTTATGTATTTATGTATGTATGTATGTACGTGTGTGTATGTATGTATGTATGTGTGTGTGTTTGTGTATGATGCGTGGGATTGTATGTATGTATGTATGTATGTATGTATGTATGTATGTATGTATGTATGTATGTATGTATGTATGTGTATGTATGTGTATGTGCGTGTATGTATGTATGTGTGTATGTGTATGTGTATATATATATATATATATATATATATTATATATGTATATATATATGTATATATATATATATATATATATATATGTATATATATATATATATATATATATATATATATATATATATATATATATATATATATTGTCTCCCCCTGGAAATATCTGCGGACGTCGCTGGTATTTAGCATCGACGTCATGCATGCAAGACAAAACGCACATGATTTAAAACATGAATCTTTATTAATATAATAGTTTAGTATTATTGACATGTTATCAAAAATATATACGGATACAGTCTCTACTACAGAACAGATTGAATACAAACAAATATTAAAATTGGTGACGACTGAAAAAAACACGAATCCCTCTGTGACGTGGCCACCTGAAGATCACTTAATTGTCCGGTGAAAACATTACAATTCACCTTTAAAAATTTAAACTTCTAATCGGCCAATACACTCTGACCTGTTTCTCACGTAATTAAACTCCTTTTTTGAAAATGCTAATGGTGCCAAATAGTAATAGTGGCATTGATATTGTGTCAACTATTGTCCGGGTTACTACTGCAGCTTGTTCTACATTCGGTTTATTTAACTATACAATAAAAGGCAGGTGTTGCAGTAGTTAGTAAATACACATAATACATTGTATTATAGTTTGGTCGCTAGGGCGTAACAGGTCGTAGCCAGTGGCGCCTCTGGTGACTGAAGCCAAGTCCAATATACCATGATCGTTGACTCCATCATCATTATTGTATTTCATTTGTGTAAAATGTGCTTTATTGTTACTAAAATCTTTAATGCGAAACTAATGTGCGGCGACAGGCGAGATAAAGAAACGTATATTTGCATTCGTGTTTTCACGTGGGCCTGTGGTAGCGTGCATGGACTTAATCAGAATGGTCACATATGAAGATATTGTTAACCTGAATATGTTGCATGATTTTTGTGTACAGCGTGATAGTAAAAACGTTAGTCTATTTCCGTGACTGTAATTAAGGCACGCAAGAAATGTGTATAACAATTATCTTCAACAGGAGAGTTAAGTAATTGTTTTACTAATAGGCCACAACCTATCGTTTAATCCTTGATGTTACCCTGCAGGCCATGCTAAGGAATCAACTACATCTGTGTAACATCATTTGCAGATTATAAAGTTACACCATCAGCACGATTACTTTATCGTTAGCGTGTCTGTATATACAAATATGACGTCTAGAAAGCTTCGAGGGTCGATACTGGCATCTCATAACCGGAATTGTTCATCCCATCTAGTCCTTGACGTTTGAGGTCTTGAGGACGAAGCTGGTGAGGTTTCAGTCCAAATGGCTCGAACACGGCTTTCCAAGACTACAACACAACAGCACACAGTCAGCACAAATGGCTCGAACATGGCTCTACAAGACTACAATGCAACAGCACACAGTCAGCACAAATGGCTCGAACATGGCTCTCCAAGTCTACAACGCAACAGTACACAGTCAGCACAAATTACCCAGAAACAGCTCTCCAAGACTACAACACAACAATTCACAGTCAGCACAAATGGCTCGAACACAACTGTACAAGACAACAATACAACAATTTACAATCAGCACAAAATGGCTCAAACACGGCTCTCCAAGACTACAACACAACAGCACACTGTCAGCACAAATGGCCTTAACACAGCTCTCCAAGACTACAACACAAAAGTACAGAGTCAGCATAAATCGTCTGAAGACAGCTCTCCAAGACTACAACACAACAGTTCACATCAGCATAAATGGCTTTAACACGACTCTCCAAGACTACAACACAACAGTATACAGTCAGCACAAATGGCTCGAACATGGCTCTTCAGGACCACAACACAACAATACACAGTCAGTACAAATGGCTTGAACACAGCTCTCCAAGACTACAACATAACAGTACACAGTCAGTAAAAATAGCTTGAACACTGCTCTCCAATACTACAACACAACAGTACACAGTCAGCACAAATGGCCTGAACACAGCTCTCCAAGACTACAACACAACAGTACACAGTCAGCACAAATGGCTTGAACACAGCTCTCCAAGACTACAACACAACAGTACATAGTCAGCACAAATGATTTGAACACAGCTCTCCAATACTACAACATAACAGTACACAGTCAGCACAAATGGCTTGAACAAAGCTCTCCAATACTACAACACAACCTACACAGTCAGCACAAATGGCTTGAACACAGCTCTCCAAGACTACAACACAACAGTACACAATCAGCACAAATGGCCTGAACACAGCTCTCCAAGACTACAACACAACAGTACACAGTCAGCACAAATGGCTTGAACACAGCTCTCCAATACTACAACACAACCGTACACAGTCAGCACAGATGGCTTGAACACAGCTCTCCATGACTACAACATAACAGTACACAGTCAGCACAAATGGCTTGAACACAGCTCTCAAAGACTGCAACACAACAGTACACAGTCAGCACAAATGGCCTGAACACAGCTCTCCAAGACTACAACACAACAGTACACAGTCAGCACAAATGGCTTGAACACAGCTCTCCAAGACTACAACACAACAGTACATAGTCAGCACAAATGACTTGAACACAGCTCTCCAATACTACAACACAACCTACACAGTCAGCACAAATGGCTTGAACACAGCTCTCCAAGACTACAACACAACAGTACACAATCAGCACAAATGGCCTGAACACAGCTCTCCAAGACTACAACACAACAGTACACAGTCAGCACAAATGGCTTGAACACAGCTCTCCAATACTACAACACAACCGTACACAGTCAGCACAGATGGCTTGAACACAGCTCTCCATGACTACAACATAACAGTACACAGTCAGCACAAATGGCTTGAACACAGCTCTCAAAGACTGCAACACAACAGTACACAGTCAGCACAAATGGCCTGAACACAGCTCTCCAAGACTACAACACAACAGTACACAGTCAGCACAAATGGCTTGAACACAACTCTCCAAGACTACAACACAACAGTACACAGTCAGCACAAATGGCTTGAACACAGCTCTCCAATACTACAACACAACCGTACATAGTCAGCACAAATGGCTTTAACACAGCTCTCAAATACTATAACATAACAGTACACTGTCAGCACAAATGGCTTGAACACAGCTCTCCAATACTACAACACAACCGTACACAGTCAGCACAAATGGCCTGAACACAGCTCTCCAAGATTACAACACAACAGTACACAGTCAGCACATATGGCCTGAACACAGCTCTCCAAGACTACAACACAACAGTACACAGTCAGCACAAATGGCCTGAACACAGCTCTCCAAGACTACAACACAACAGTACATAGTCCGCACAAATGGCCTGAACACAGCTCTCCAAGACTACAACACAACAGTACACAGTCAGCACAAATGGCCTGAACACAGCTCTCCAAGACTACAACACAACAGTACATAGTCCGCACAAATGGCCTGAACACAGCTCTCCAAGACTACAACACAACAGTACACAGTCAGCACAAATGGCTTGAACACAGCTCTCCAAGACTACAACACAACAGTATACAATCAGCACAATTGGCCTGAACACAGCTCTCCAAGACTACAACACAACAGTACACAGTCAGCACAAATGGGTTGAACACAGCTCTCCATGACTACAACATAACAGTACACAGTCAGCACAAATGGCTTGAACACAGCTCTCCAAGACTACAACACAACAGTACACAGTCAGCACAAATGGCCTGAACACAGCTCTCCAAGACTACAACACAACAGTACACAGCACAAATGGCCTGAACACAGCTCTCCAAGACTACAACACAACAGTACACAGTCAGCACAAATGGCCTGAACACAGCTCTCCAAGACTACAACACTACACAGTCTGCACATATATGATGCCGCGGTTGTTGCATTATTGTTTCGTTTCTGCTCAGATTAGGTAATATGATGATGAAGACGACGATGCCAACTATAGCTGACACCCACACATGAAATAACAAACTAGCCTCGATTATGCAGGCGCCGTGAGGTGGCAGCACTATCGAGTCCTCCAACGGCCTGGTCACCTTACGATCTGCGTTTGTGACCGCCAGGGAGGCCTTACCCGCGAATAGGGTAGAGACGACGTTTGTGTCTCAGGCCAGATTTGTAATGAAAAATAAACAAGGATACTCTTTTTATTAGAACATATTGTGTTATCAAACTTACACTGAAACAGGCCACACACACAATAAACACAGGTCTAAATAAAAAAACATTGCTAATTTTTCATCTCATTTTTATTTTCTACTTTTTTATTTTATCACTTAGTTTCGTTATCAAAAGCAGCCATATTATATAAACAGTAATTATTATTATATACATAGACCTGCAAATTAATCCAAAACAATTATGCCGTCTATATCTGACGGCTTCGAGCAGTCATACTACACAAGGATTGTATAAGCAAAGCGTATGTTTCACCAGACCATCTTCTCGGCGAAGTTACGCCGCCGAGAGAGCATCGGCTAAGCGACACTAGTAGATGACATACCTGACCGCGGAGGGTAAAGACGATGACGTTGTACACGGCCACCAACGGGATACATATGGCCGAGCATCCTGCCATGCCCCAACCGATGGACACTGCCCAGCTCGGGTAAATGTAGGTTCCGGTCGGCCGCACGTAGTCGAGCTCCGAATACTGGACGAGGCTCATCAGGAAAATCGCCTAGAAAATGTAATTAGCGTTACCGACACAACACGACACACACTGTGACACAGTACATACAGTGACACTGTTGTATATTTATCGTCACAAGGGTCACAGCGGATTGGACATACTAAGTTGTGGTCTATTTTGAAACACGTGGCGTATTTATCAATACACTGGACACCATTCTGGAAACACTCTATACAGAACGCACTTACCACTGTAAAGACATTTACCTTACAGAACACACCATACAGGAGATAGATACACCACGTGTAAACATTCTACACGCGTAATACACTTACATGATACATGTTCACAGAGAAGATAGATATGCACCATACAGAGGATGCTTACCCTATAGAAGACACCACACATCACACACCACAGAGAAGACACTAGACATCACACACCACAGAGAAGACACTAGACATCACACACCACAGAGAAGACACTAGACACCACACACCACAGAGAAGACACTAGACATCACACACCACAGAGAAGACACTAGATATCACACACCACAGAGAAGACACTAGACATCACACACCACAGAGAAGACACTAGACATCACACACCACAGAGAAGACACCATACATCACACACCACAGAGAAGACACTAGACATCACACACCACAGAGAAGACACTAGACATCACACACCACAGAGAAGACACTAGACATCACACACCACAGAGAAGACACTAGACATCACACACCACAGAGAATACACTATACATCACACACAGCAGAGAAGACACTAGACATCACACACCACAGAGAAGACACTAGACATCACACACCACAGAGAAGACACTAGACATCACACACCACAGAGAAGACACCATACATCACACATCACAGAGAAGACACTAGACATCACACACCACAGAGAAGACACTAGACATCACACACCACAGAGAAGACACTAGACATCACACACCACAGAGAAGACACTAGACATCACACATCACAGAGAAGACACTAGACATCACACGCCACAGAGAAGACACTAGACATCACACACCATGCGGAAAACTCTTACAATACTTAAGACCGTACATAAGACATGGCCTCATACACAAGACATTTGCAATACAAAACACAGCATATATAACAGTCATACGACACTGACCATACAGGCGACACTGACCATACAGGCGACACTGAGCATACAGGCGACACTGACCATACAGGCGACACTGACCATACAGGCGACACTGACCATACAGGCGACACTGACCATACAGGCGACACTGACCATACAGGCGACACTGACCATACAGAAGCAGGGAGAGATGACGAGCCAGCAGATCCACATGTAGGGGAACGGACGGTAACCCAACATCATCTCCACGTTGTCGTAGAACCGGTTGATGCCTGACAGACAAACATACAGTTAAGTTATCACGAAATCAATATTTATCACCATTATAACATTTGAAATGTTGATTATAACGTCTGCCATAATTTTAATATGATCCAAGTCAGGCTGACATTATATTAAGTATCACACACACACACACACACACACACACACACACACACACACACACACACACACACACACACACACACACACACACACACACACACACACACACACACACACACACACACACACACACACACACACACACACACACACACACACACACACACACACACACACACACACACACACACACACGCACGCACGCACGCACGCACGCACGCACGCACACACACACGCACACACACGCACACACACACATATATATGTATATATATATATATATATATATATATATATATATATATATATATATATATATATATATATATATATATATATATATATATATATATATATTCATATATATATATATAAGCGGTTTACGACACTGGTTCTATGCGTCAAGATGGCAGCGCCCTGAATCCAACATAGAATGTTTCTGATGCAATTATACTATAATTATTTGTTTATTAACGAACTTTGTGCACAATTACTATGTACAACAAATATGTTATACATATGTAAGTAAATGCTGTAAATGTCTCACTGGCTGGAGTATCCCTTTGAACAATCATGTATATACAGCGACGTGTCTTGTTGAAATTGGTTAGTCCAGATTGATTAGCAAATTCCGTCAAACGGTCAACAAAATGTGCTATTCGTTGTGTATATTGTTGAAATTCTGGTCTCAGACGACTGTATTTATGACAAAACCATTATGTCACACGTATGCCGTAATGTCTGCTGTAGACGTCATGTCGCAGTACCAATGTCATTAACCGTTATGAACATTGCTAACAAACGCAAAGCTCGGCGGACGTTTCGCGCATAATTTTGATTGTGACGTAAGCAAGCGTACTTGATACCTGAATTGATGTATCAAGTAGGCCTATGTCGCGGCTTACTTACGTCACAATCAATATTATGCGCGAAACCTCCGGCAAGCTTTGTCAAGATTGTTGATAACAGTTAAATATATGAGTCAGACTACTATTGGGACATGACTCCCACACCAAACATTATTGCATATATCTGACTGTCACAAATTCCTCTTACGTTATTGTCATAAAGATAATCTTCCGAAACCAATATTTCAACAAAATACATGACTTCAGGCAGCCATTTTGTTGACCGTTCAAGGGGCGTTGCTCTGACACTTGACCGGAAGTCACGTATTCGCTAATCGTCCGAGTAAGGAATTGACATACCGTAGACCCACGCAACAGCCATGCACTCGCAGCACGCGATCAACAGGATTATCCTACTTCCGGAATAGTAATCAAAGAGCTGGAAGACGTACATTCCTCCCTAAAAACGACAATTATCAAATGCAAGTATCACAACATCGTTTGGAACGCTACTCTTGAGAGAGAGAGAGAGAGAGAGAGAGTCTTGTCCCAGCGGGGTGGGGTGCAAACACCCTGTCGCACCTCTGCCCACTGGCCTACATGTACATATTTGGCCTTATGTCCCCAAACCAATACTTTTGTTATGAATGATGCCATATATGTCACAATAAAAAGTCCACCTTTTAACAAATAGTATTATTTCATGTGTCTAGCAAACAGTTTTGACAATATTTTGTTAAAATAAATCAGTACGAAAACGCCTCAACAATGTTAAGTTATTGTTATTAGAGGTATACATACAAAGTATTACCATATGCTATCTGGATATTTCATATAGTATCGTCATTTTCAAAATGTTAAATTTCGTCTTTCTGTTATCATTGTCACTGTCATTAATACTTACATTTGTCAACATAGAAACTTACATTTGTCACCATAGAGAGCTCTATAAGAAACTTACATTTGTCACCATAGAGAGCCCTATAAGAAACTTACATTTGTCACCATAGAGAGCCCTATACGAAACTTACATTTGTCACCATAGAGAGCCCTACAAGAAAATTCACAAAACATGTGCAGACGAGAAAGATGTGGCGATTTTTCGTAGACTGTAATTTCGGGAACGTGTCGACGCAGGCGGTGATGAATCCTTCGACGCCGACAAACTGTCAACAGAGGAAATCATCAACAATGAATATTGTATGAGCCACGCTCTGGTGACTATGCATGTATGTGACTTATGCATGAGACAAATACGTGACATAACTATGCACCTGTTGAACATTTCCCCTAGGGTACAGACCAACTGTCATGAGACCAGTATCTGAACTTTAGTTCACATCACCCGCTACATCAGAAACTAGGGGTCATAAAAACACTACTAGACAGATGCAACATCATGATATACCTTCAGCTGTCAGACAAATACTAGTGCATTCAAAAGATAAACACCGATTGTGTGTACCAAATTCCATGTAATACCGGCAATATGTGTAACATCGGTGAAACAGGAACTTGGTGATGGCAGTTTTCAGTACACACAAATTGCCTAGGAGCGAAAATGAGTTGAAAGAGCAGATTCAGGATTATGAGCCTTTAGTGAACAATGATGACTGTGAAAGGTCCCGGATGTTGCACATCGTAACGGTGATGTTGTAGTCTTCAATTTCTCAACACCCACTAGTCTCGCTTAACCGACTGTCGGTCGGCTGCGGAACTACGCCGAGAAGACAGTCTGGTACCATTTATGGCTTTTGTTTGGTATCCGCGTGATCTATACAATGCTGCCACGTCACGGACACTGCCGTAATATATATTTTTATTGACAACTGCAAATTTGTATTTCTATTTATTTTGTGTTAATATAAGTTTAATTCTGAATAGTTTTTATAATAGAGCATTATTTGATAAAAAGGTATCCTTATTTAATCGGTATGCTATCCATGTGGGGCTAGACGATGCTGCCACCTCACGGATACTGGTTAATCCTGCCGTAATTCTTATTTTATAAACAACTGTAAATTTGAATTTTTACTTACCTTTGTGTTAATATAAGTTCAATGTTGAATACTTTTCATAAGATATTATTATCTTGTAAAAGTATATCGTTATTTTAATTTTTATTTCCTAGTTGGCCGTAGAGCCAATCAGCGTCTCTACCCTAATCTGGGGTAAGGCTACCCGGATGTAGAAACTTAAGCCCATTAATGTCCCAGGCGGAGTTGAGGGGCTTAAAAGTGCTACAACCTCACGGAGTCTGGGTAACCGAGGCTAAACACCCACCTGACTGTCGAGGCCAAGGAGGATGAGCATGAAGAAGAAGAGGATGGACCAGATGGGGGCTGCAGGCATCTGGGACACGGCCTTCGGGTACGCGATGAAGGCCAGGCCCGGACCTGCAACGGACATTTTTTTAAACAAACTTTCAACATTTCTCTTGTCGAGAAAACAAACTACGGTACATGCTATTAATAGGCCTGTATCACACTTGTACTAATTATTATTATTATTATTATTATTATTATTATTATTATTATTATTATTATTATTATTATTATTATTATTATTATTATTATTATTATTATTATTATTATTATTATTATTATTATTATTATTATTATTATTATTATTATTATTATTATTATTATTATTATTATTATTATTATTATAATAATAATAATAATAATAATAATAATTATTATTAGTATTATTATTATTATTATTATTATTATTATTATTATTATTATTATTATTATTATTATAATAATAATAATAATAATAATAATAATAATAATAATAATAATAATAATAATAATAATAATAATAATAATAATAATAATAATAATAATAATAATAATAATAATAATAATAATAATAATAATTAGTACAAGTGTGATATAATAATTATTATTAGTATTATTATTATTATTATTATTATTATTATTATTATTATTATTATTATTATTATTATTATTATTATTATTATTATTATTATTATTATTATTATTATTATTATTATTATTATTAGTATTATTAGTATTATTATTAGTGTAAATCAGTTAAAAGTATGCCGTTCATGTACATGCATACTCAAAACGGAACGTTATAATAATAATAATAATAATAGTAACTTCTTTTGCGCCAATATCCTCAAAAATCAAGCTCAGTGGCGCGACAAAACCAGGGGATTAATCAATCTCATAATCGAAAGCAATGCGTGAGTCGTCAACGGATGGATGGAAAAGCTAGGAGGCTAAGGAGGATAGGCAGCATTAAAGAGATAGGTTTTTAGATGTCGGCGGAATGAAACTATATTACCTTGTGATTTAACACTGGCAGGAAGCGAATTCCACACCGTTGGTGCGGCAACCGAGAAAGCTCGGGTCCCGGCTTTCGTTTTCACCCGAGGGATGTGAAGAGGGTTACTACTGGTTGAGCGTAGCTGTCTGGAATTTCTTGTTGGAGTTAGCATTGAATTTAGATATGCTGGTTGTGTAGATGAGAGTGCTTGATAGGCTATTGTACACATTTTGAAAATGATGCGATAGTGCACAGGCAGCCAATGCAGTGATTTTAGAAGCGGCACTGAGCGAGAAAAACGTGGAGAACGCGTGACTACCCTTGCTAAACAATTTTGGACACGCTGAAGTTTGGCTATGTCCTTGTTTGCGGTATTGTAAAGGAGGGAATTGCAGTAGTCGAGTCTGCTGCTTACTAGAGCTGTGGCGATGGTTTTAGCAACGGAAAGTGATAAAAACCGGCGGATACGGCGAAGATCACGGATATGGTAAAAACAGCAACGGCATGTTTTCGAGATATGTTTTTTGAAATTGAAGTTTTCATCAAACGTTACTCCGAGATTTAAAACTGAGGTGGCTGGTGTGATACTCTTACTCAGAATATGTGTCGGGAAAAAGCCATTGAGTTTTGCCCGCTGCGTTGAGGTACCAATGATGAGAAATTCAGTCTTATCTGCATTTAGTTTTAATTTACTATTTTTCATCCAGAGGGAGACATCTTGGAGACAATCCCTGAGCTGGTTTAGGGAGCGACAAGTATCTGGTGTGGTCAGAGAAACATAGATTTGTGTGTCATCTGCATAAAGGTGGTGATCCAGGTTATGACTCTGGATAACTGAGCTTAATGGTGTTGTGTACAGAGTGAAAAGCAACGGACCCAAAACAGAACCCTGGGGGACACCACAAGAGGTGGGCAGCATGTCTGAGAAGCAGTTACCTATTTTAATGGCTTGCCGTCTGTCAGTAAGGTATGAAGTAAACCAGCTCAAGGCTGTGCCAGATATCCCGTACCACGTTGATAAGCGTGTAATGAGAATGTCGTGGTCAATGGTGTCGAAAGCGGCGGATAGGTCAAGCAGGGTCAGTGCAGTAACTTTGCCATTATCAATGTTAAGGTTTATGTCATTGTGTACTTTTAAAAGAGCAGTTTCTGTTGAGTGAAATTGTTTGTACGCAGACTGTGATGCATTGGTTAAACCATTTATGTTGATGTGAGAAGTAAGTCGATTTGCAACAACCTTTTCGAGTATTTTGGAAATGAAGCTAAGGTTAGAAATAGGCCTGTAGCTGTTTAGATCTTCTTTTGACAGAGTTGTCTTCTTAAGAATTGGATTTACATGTGCACGTTTAAAGTCTTCAGGGAATAAGCCGGAGGAGAGTGATGCATTTATTATATCTGTTATTGGTTTAATTAAAACGTCAAGGCATGCTTTCAGTAGTATGGTCGGAAGTGGGTCAAGATCACAAGATTTATTTGGGGATGACATGATTATTTTTTTCACTTCAGTAGTTGTGGCTGGTTCAAACGATGTAAGTTTAGAATTTAGTTGTGGAGAGTCGGCATTTATAGTGTCTGAGGTGTGATCTGTGAAGGCTGAATGTATCAGGCTGATTTTGTCTTTAAAATGACTTGAGAAAGAGTTACACAGTGACTTGATTGATGCATGGGTTGGTAGGGAAGGAGCAGGCCGCCTGTGTAAAATCTGATTGATGCATTTCCATAGTTGTTTTGGTGTAGCGGAGTTATTTGCGACCATGTTTTCGTAATAATACGACTTTGCTTTTGACATTTGTTGGTTACATAGATGACATTGCCGTGTGTAGCGTGACCTGTCTAAGGATGACCGAGATTTACGCCAAACACGTTCCAGATAGCGACGGCGCCGTTTAGATTGGATTATTTCCGGGGTCATCCAAGGAGCTGGCGGCTTTTGTGACACAGATTTGGATTTAGCGGGTGCATGTTTGTCAAGCAATGTCTTCAGTATTTGACGGTACTGTTTGTATAGGTCTGATACATGTTCTTTAGGATGTGTGACAAGGTCGGATGTAATTATATCAGTCATAAATGATGCAATGTTGATACTGTGAATGGCTCTGTAGAACATGTTGTGTTTGGACACGGCTGGGGCTAAAGGAACTTTAAGATCTGCAATTACTGTGTTATGGTCCGATAAGCCATCTACAACTGTGGGTGTCTGAATGTTTTTACAAGAGGAACGAGTTATCAAGATGTCAAGCCAATGTCCATGTATGTGTGTTGGGAAATTGACATGTTGTTTTGTGTCAAATGATGCCAGGATATCATTAAACGTGAGCAAATGGTCTAACTACACTCATTCATTTTATTTCTATTTACAAAGGTCTGGTCACGGGAAAACTTAGTTATTGAAAAACCCTCGTTGATGCTATTTAATGGTGCTACACGTTCGTGTCTTCGAATGGTAGGTCACTATTACGCATGATCAAAGCTGTCTAATCTGTGTATGCGTTAGAATAGAACAATCGGACGCATACCACTTTCGGCCACTAAACCAACGTCATCGATCCCCTGTTCATGGGCCATGAAGCCCAGCACGGAGAAGATGACAAAACCGGAGAAGATGCTGGTTCCGCTGTTAGTTGCCGCGAAGATGAGCGTGTCTCTGCAAGGAAATGTGTAGAAGTTCGTCGATATCACCTCGACTGTTCAACATTTCCACGTCGTTCTGTCTATTCGTAATGAATATTTAAGTTTTCCGTAACGATCCAATCATTTGTTGTACGCTTAGATTTCCTGATTCGTGAGAAGAAAACTCACATGTAGATATCAGTATCAATGTATACGCCATATTTATAAGGTGCACATGTTCAATATTACAAAACCGTCTTTACATTGGTTATTTTATTGAATTCATCCTTTTTAAACATACCCGAACGATACAACTATCTTACTCGGGGAGTGAAACAAAATATCGCCATCAGTCGTTCATCTCCATTAAATCGGTTCTCTAGGACCAGTAGCTTGAACTTATATACATAGACATACGTCACGTGGTCGTTGGATGCAGAATGGAACATACACTCCTACCAATAGCGCCATCTGCTGATTGAATCTTGAGCTAATACGGTCGTTTGTCGTAGTCGAACTCTGCTGTCGCAAAAGGAATTTAAACGAGAACGGGGCAAAGTAGAAAGCTACACACGGGGTGTTAAGCGTAGTTTTTACTATTATTCGACGGCTTACTTGTACGAATCGTGCTTGAACGTATTATAGCTGCCCAGAGCCGTGAGGGCTCCAAGAGCGATGGAAGACGAGAAGAAGATCTGAGTGCCAGCATCCACCCACACCTGGGAGACAAACACACATTGACAGTGACACAAAGAGACCTGGCTAACACCATGTTGTATTAAACTGTTGCGGTGCCTTTGTGTTGTGTTGTGTTGTGTTGTGTTGTGTTGTGTTGTGTTGTGTTGTGTTGTGTTGTGTTGTGTTGTGTTGTGTTGTGTTGTGTTGTGTTGTGTTGTGTTGTGTTGTGTTGTGTTGTGTTGTGTTGTGTTGTGTTGTGTTGTGTTGTGTTGTGTTGTGTTGTGTTGTGTTGTGTTGTGTTGTGTTGTGTTGTGTTGTGTTGTGTTGTGTTGTGTTGTGTTGTGTTGTGTTGTGTTGTGTTGTGTTGTGTTGTGTTGTGTTGTGTTGTGTTATAATTACATTAGTTAAATTATTAACGTTCGTAGCATTCAAAACAGTGTGTGTGTGTGCTTGCGTGCGTGCGTGAGTTCGTGTGTGCGCGTGTGTGTGTGTGTGTGTGTGTGTGTGTGTGTGAGTGTGTGTGTGTGTGTGTGTGTGTGTGTGTGTGTGTGTGTGTGTGTGTGTGTGTGTGTGTGTGTTGGAAATGCATACATGCTTTGTGCGCAAGTGTGTAAAAAAACGGAATAGGGAGACACCAACTATTACTACTACTACTACTGCTTACTGCTACTGCTACCGCTACCGCTACCGCTACAGCTGCCGCTGCCGCTGCCGCTGCCGCTGCCGCCGCCGCCGCCGCCGCCGCCGCCGCCACTGCCACTACCACTACCACTACCACTACCACTACTACTACTAGCATTGGTTGAGTCATCGTTGCTATAAACCCACCTCCATGTTTTGAAGTTTTGTAATGTTCGGTGTGAGATAATATTTGATGCCATTGCCCGCTCCTGGCAGCATAGCTCCCCGGATCAACAGGATCAACATGAAGATGTAGGGGGACGTGGCCGTGAAGTACATCACCTACAAAGGTATACTACATTCTTTCAGCGTGTAGCGTAGTTTGTGTCAGCTAAATGCGTGTACTTGCCCGTTTGAAAGACCGACGAAGCATTAATTCGCGAGATGGCGACACTGTTTCATGCGCATGCCATAGAGACAAGTGGACAACGAAGGGTTTAGTGTAGTGAGAAGCTAACGTTTTGATTGGTGCCTTAAACATTAAGTGTGTGGAATATGTAGATTATCTGTTCTATTAACTAATAATACGTATACTTTAATGGGGATCTGATATGTGAGATTGGCTATTTTCCCGTAACTTGTCTACACTCGCGTCTTCACGTTCGTCAAAGGGAAAACCGACATTTTTAGTTGACGTTATAAGGGGTTCTCCCGCCGGCCCTTCCTCTTTGACGAAAGAGTTCCCAACAGAAATGGCGTTATGCAGGTTGTTTGAATTTCTGTGAGGATTTGCTTAGTGTGGAGAGAGTAGAAATGATCATTTGTGCAGCGTGGTATCAGATATGTCAAATTATGAGAGACGTAACACCGTGTGTTTTCTGCATATACATACAGGCGCCATTTTTAACAAGATTTAACAAGATTGCCACCTAGAGAATCATCTCTAGATGGCAGGTGGACAAGGAATCCCTTTGGCTTATCGAGAGTCCAACCTATCTAACTAAATGTACCCAGCCCTTCTTAGGTACATGTCAATTTTATTTTTAAACATATTAACACTACTAGCACCTACACAATCAGACGATAATCTGTTCCATTCATTTACTGTTCTTTGTGAAAATGAAAATTTTCTAATATCTAGTCTACACTGCTTCTTTGCTAATGTAGTTCCATGTCCTCTAGTTCTTCTCTCTTCCTTAACAGAGAAAAACATATTTCTGTCAATATTTTCATACCCATTCAATATTTTAAAAACTTCTATCTGATCTCCTCTCAATCTCCTGGTTTCTAGTGTTGTTAATCCACATTCTTTTAGACGCATTTCATAACTAATATTCCTGAGTTTTTGTATCATTTTGGTTGCTCTTCTTTGTACTCTTTCTAGTATATCAATATCCTTCTTGCGATATGGCCTCCATGTCTGTATGCAATATTCTAAATGAGGCCTAACTATTGTTTTGTACAGTGGTATTATTAGTTCTTTTTCCTTGTACACTATATTTCGCCTAATTAATCCAAGAATTTGGTTTCCCTTTGCTGCTGCAATTGCACACTGTTCTGATACCTTCATATCAGCACTAATAGTTAACCCTAAATCCTTTTCCTTTATGGTAGTATTTAGTACAGTATCACCAATTGTATATTGTGCATCTTCATTCCCATGTCCTGTGTGGAGGCACTTACACTTCCCATAATTAAACAGCATTTGCCACTTCTCAGACCATTCGGTCAACTTATTTAGATCATCTTGTAATTGCTGTCTATCTGCATCACTTTTTATTTTTCTGAACACTTTTGTATCATCCGCAAACTTCAACACGTTGCTTGTTATATCACCATCCAAATCATTGATATATATTAAGAACAAAATAGGTCCCAATACTGATCCCTGCGGTACTCCACTCAAAACCGATTTCCAGTTTGAAACCTCCCCATCAACTACTACTCTTTGTCTTCTATCAATAAGCCATTTTTCTATCCAGTTAATCATAACATTGCCTATGCCATGGGCCTTCAGTTTAAGTAGTAATCTTTGATGTGGCACTTTGTCAAAAGCTTTTTTTAAATCTAAGTATATTATATCTACTGGTGATCCCTCGTCTACCCACTTTGTGACATCTTCCAAAAAAACATAAGATATTTGTTAAGCATGACCTCGCTTTTAGAAACCCATGTTGAGATGGGTTAAACAAGTTATTTTTAACAAGAAAATCAACCAAGTGATCTTTAATTAGTCGAAATCGCATCACTAATTTTGATTGGTGATGCGATCCAGACAAATCAGTGTCTGGTTCTAGCAACAATTAAGAGTTGTCAGCCTGTCAGGTTAGATATTTGATTGTGGCAAAATGAGGTCTTAGAATTTAACGGATTTCACACAGCACGTGTGTGAATCAAGGATAAGTATCTTCTGAAAATATGAATACCCTAGGAGAAAAATCCTGACGGGTAATGAAGGAGACGTTATAACAACCATTCGCCAGGGGGCACCACTCGCATGACTCGAGTGTACAAGGATTGCATGCAGCATCCAATGCCGCGATTGGCGACAAGATAAATGAAATACATAGTCGTGGAAAGTCCAAAATACTGTAACAGTGGCACGCGAATTAGTAAACATAATATATAGTTGTATTACGGCGTGAGACAAAGTAGAACAGTTGCTGCAATATTGGACTCAGACCACATTTGCATTTTTCAAAGGCGCCCATTATAACGTTTCCTTCATTTCCTACTAATCTCGCGGTGCTCTGTAATTGAAAATTTCACAGCATATTTACCCTCCATAGACACAAGTTATGTCAAAAATTCTCGTGAACTTCTCATACCTCCGGCTCCCACAAACTTCTTTTAAACCTTACACCCCTCCATTTCTGCTTCAACCACCCACGGATTGCCCCTGATCACATCACCAGGCAAAATTACAACTGTATTAATACGCAGAAATGCACCGAATAACTGGCTGTCATAATGTGACAGCTCTGATGCCATGTTGCACAAAAACATCATTTATAATCACTCCACACTACATATGTCTTCTTCTTCTTCGCCTTTTCCCACTAGGTGGGGTCAGCGGCCCGAATTCTTGATTTCCAGAATGTTCTGTCCTGTTCATCCTCTGGGGTGATCCGCAGTGCCTGCATATCCCCTTGAACGCCATCCACCCATCTCCCTCTTAGTCTCCCCCCCCCCTTGGCCCCCCTTGGCCTTTTTCCTGGCACTCTCATGACAACTGCTCTTACTTCGTTGTTTTATTCCATTCTCTGCATATGTCCATACCAGTGTAGTCTCGTTTCTCTTACTTTCTCTTGTATGCTACTCACACCTAGCTCCTTTCCGATGTCCACACTCTTTACTCTGTCGCTCAATGTTACTCCTTTTATTCTTCTCAGCATCCTCATCTCTGTTTTCTCGAGAATCTGTTCCTCTTTCTTTCTAACTGTCCAGCATTCTGCTCCATACAGAAGTACTGGTCCAATGACAGTCATGTAGAGTTTTCTTGTACTAGCCTCACTAGCTTCACTGGGACCCATCTCCTTCTCAGACATCAATACAACAGATCCATGGGCACCCTGTCATATGCTTTTTCCAAATCTACGAAGGTAAGGAACAACTCCTTGTGCACTTCTAGGTGTTTTTCTTGCAGTTGTTGTATGATAAATACTGCATCTGTTGTACCTTTTCCTGGACTAAATCCAAATTGCATGTTATTGATTGTTGACACACTGCACATGTGCTCCCAGAAATTCAGACAACCTGCATAATGCTGCTTTTATAGGGTACTCTTTGGGTAATGGCGGATGAGCACCTTATTGTGGCCTTACATCTATTGCGTACCTTGCCGGAAGTCTTGATGCCGTTCCAGATGCAGATGAGAATGACGAGCCAGGCGAAGAGAAGACAGAGCGCCAGGTCCCACTTGATTGTGCCTACGTCACTGATGCCTTGGGAGATACCCAACACTTTGTGCCTGGAAGAGACAGACATCGTTAAACGAGACACAGCACGATTCTGCACGCATGTACACCTTCGACCAACGGCAAATACACAGCTGCATAGAAGTATACCAAGATATTGATAATGCAGATAATCTCTGTATTATCAAATACAATTATCCCGTATTTCTATCCCTTATTCGTAGATTTTGCAGCATCCTGGATCTACAGGAAATAATCCTGTTTACGGGACATAACGAAGACGACGCATACATTTTCCAAGTCGATTTTTGAAGTACGTTATAACGACAGAATATCAATAATGTTGTTTAAAGATATGAGACATTTTCTATTTACCAGTCATGATCAAGGAATAATTCCGTGTCCACAAAATGTAATAATTTGTCGTCCAGTCAACGCGCAGGAAATATCGACAGTCTCTGATATTTTATCATAGTTTATCAGTATAAAATTTAATAGTGCAAATTTATTCCTCATTCTGTCTTCCAAAATAATCAATTTTTTTTTACAAAACAAAGGAGTCTAATTGACATTATTACGACTGCCTGTCATATTGCAGTTATTAAAGTCTCCTGAAAAACAATACTTCCCACATACGGAAAATCCTTACCACCATGATACCGGAAGTATTATATCATAAATGATGCATGCGCAGAGATGCATTACACACTCACTCCCAGAACTCGGTCGTTGAATCGATCAGTTTGGCTACAGTCGAGTTGGCCGTCGAGTTAGCTGTATCGTTGACATGCGCAAACGTTGAGCAGTTTTCCGTGTTCCAGTAGTTATCGCAGCTTTCCCACGGTAGTTTCGTCGTGAACGACGCGAACATGTAGTAGAAGGACCACGTGAGAATGACATTGTAGTAGCAGTTGAGGAAGAAGACGACGACTGTGGTTGCCCAGCCGATACCTGCCACGCCACCGCAGTTCAGTTGATTGAACATAATATAGGAGTCTATGAAATGTCTGTATACTTCTATAAAATCTGACATGATCATAATGGTTTTGTCGAAATGTATATAATATTCTATACAATGCTTATGGTAACGTCTATGTCTATAAAATGTTGTATGCTATTGAATTCGGAGTAATTGCTTTGACTACATACATTTTCATAACTTTTAAAGATACTCTGTAGCATTCCATAGTATAAAATATATCGGAAATCGCCCATAGAAGACTATATAATATTTTCCTAAGTGTTCTGTGATAGAAGTCCAGCATATTAAGAATATAGACTAGAGGCCATTATATGTTTACATCCAGCATTGCTACTTTAGTGAAACGGTTTCAACATAAAGATATCTGTAAAGATATCACGAAGTGTATAGAAACTTAACGGCCATATTAAAGTGTAAAACTGCAAAAACATCACGCCATATGTGAACTGTTAAACATTGCGAAGTTACCAAATACAACTCGTCTTATGAACATCGTCGCGAAAACATGTAATGTATTGTCAAGATTTTAGGTGTAGAATGAGAGACACCAACCTTGGAATATCGGGCATATCGCCCATGCGTTGACTCCGCCTTGGGACATGAATTGTCCCACGGCTACTTCGAGGTAGAACAAAGGGATGCCGCCAATGATGACGAAGAGGAAGTAGGGGATAAGGAAGGCTCCTGCCAAACACAATACAGAAGCGTTATTGCCGAGTCTTTCTTGCATACAATATCATGTTAATTAGGAATGTGTCTTTATAATAATAGTCACCTTAAAAATGTCGCAAACATACAGTAAAAGCAAATAAATGAAGCATATAACAACCATAATGTATATATACTACTCAACATTTGCTAGGGTCACTATTTAGGGCGGTATTATATTATTTGGCATGGGTATCATACACAAAATACTGAAAATGGCATGTATTCGAGGACATGTTTATTTCCAGAATGTCACTGCTGTATACCAACTTTGAACAACAGGTAACACCGATGAAATTCAAGAAATATGCATGGAAATATGCATGTCCTCGAATACATGTCATTTTTAGTTTTTATGTGATACACATGCCGAAATATATAATACCGCCCTAAATAGTGATCTCTAGCAAATGTTGAGTAGTGTGTATAATATATATATATATATATATATATATATATATATATATATATATATATATATTATCCACCAATAAATAACAAAATTGTACTTTGAACACACAGTATTTTTGAATTTATCTCAATTGCATTTGGTGATAATGCTTCGGTCAACCCACATGATACATTGTACAAATCTTCTACAGGTACAAACACAAGTGCCACGCCTATCATTGTGGCGAATGCATTGACCTAAAGACAACCCATCCACCCAGTCATGGGATAGGAGCACGCTTGGGTTATGCATAACGTTCTTTATGTATGTAATCTTGTCTATCTCGAGATAATATCAATCGGCACTTGAAAGAGGCGTTCTATTTATGATATGTGGGGGCGGTATTGCGACAATACATCAAATATTGCCTTGATAGGGGCGATGACCTCGTTGTAATAGCGAGGTCACAAAATAAAGAAAACACGTAATAAAACAACACGTCCGCACGTATAACAACGAAAAGGGAAAAGGCCTAGGGGCAGACCAAGAGGGAGATGGATGGATGGCGTTCGAAGGGATATGCAGACACTGCGGATCACCCCAGAGGATGCACAGGACAGAACATTCTGGAAATCAAGAATTCGGACCGCTGACCCCACCTAGTGGGAAAAGGCGAAGAAGAAGAAGATATCATGTAGTCTGGCCCTGCTTTCGAACATCCTCCGCGTTAGTAATCTACCGCCAAGATTGGTTTCAGCCATGAACATATGTCATTTATATTTACTACATCTGGAAGACACTTGAGAGCACTTTACTGGCTGCGCAACGCTGATTAATTTTTTTGGGCCAACGACACAACGACCTCACTCATAATCGACCCATTTATCAGAATCAAACCCCTTTCTTAGAATCAACCCATTTAAGGCTAAAACCATTCCATACATAACAATAAAACAGTTAATAGGACATGCATATTTTTGAGAGATTTAGACGCCTTCATCAAGTGTGTACACAAAAAGGCCATGACTTGTTCCACCTATGTTGAGTTGCTATCAAAATGTACGTGGCAGTTGTGAGGAGCCCTGGTCGCAAGGGAGAGCGCCGGACTGTCAACCGAGGGGACAGTGGTTCAATCCCACCTAGTGCCGTTTCGAAACTTACGCAATTTCGTTCTCCCCACGTTTGCCTGTGTCTTGTCGGAAGAGACAATAAAAGCCGATGGTCCCTTCTATCTGGTGTCTATGTCAGGGGAAGTAAAATATCCCATACAGGGGACAGATGTATAACCTGTAGTGGACTCACAAATTCTCGTTGGACTTTAAACGCCCGGCAAAGGGCCCCGTCCACTATCTGAGAGCAGAAGAAGAAGAAGAAGGGTTCGTATCAATATAGTTTGCAAGTGATATTTGTGTGAATGAGTGAAAGAATGGGTGAATGAATGAATGAGTGAATGAATGGGTGAGTGAATGAGTGAGTGAATGAATGAATGAATGAATGAGTGAGTGAATGAGTGAGTGGGTGGGTGAGTGAGTGAGTGAGTGAGTGAGTGAGTGAGTGAGTGAGTGAGTGAGTGAGTGAGTGAGTGAGTGAGTGAATGTGCTGTTTTGACGTCTGGTCAAAATTTGCTTGGGCAATCATTTCATCATGTCCAGTGGATAACTTGAAAAGTGGCAATTGACGCATTATTCAAAATAGATTTCGAGCCTACATTCAAAACACTACTGTTAAAGTTATAGTAGTTGGAATA